>WBNM01005941.1:0-15959 GCA_013399055.1 Ramphastos sulfuratus | reverse complement strand
CAAGGCCTTCTCCAACCTGGCCTTGAACACCTCCAGGGAGGGAGCAGCCACAACCTCCCTGGGCAACCTGTGCCAGTGCCTCACCACCCTCACTGTAAACAACTTCCTGCTAACATCCAGTCTAAATCTCCCCTCTGCCAGTTCAAACCCACTGCCCCTTGTCCTGTCATTGCAAGACCTTGTCAATAGTCCCTCCCCAGCCTTCCTGTAGGCCCCCTTCAGATACTGGAATCATGCTGCATGACTGAGTATCTCTTCATTCTATTGATGAGTATCATGGTAACTACAGATCATTTCAGGTTTCCTCAGCACCTGCCAGAGCAGGTGTCCTCTAAAGTTGTACATGTACACTACCCAAAGCAGAAAGATGAAGGTCTCAGGTCCTTAAACACTTGAATTTCAGAGCTCTGTTCTGAATTAGAGCAATATCAAAACAAAACAGCTCTCTGATCACAAAAAACACAATCACAGAGCAGAAATATTTTTGCCTGGCCAGCCCTACACTATGGCATATTTTCTCTCGTGCTGTTTGCAAAGGCATCTGCAGTCCCAGGCCTTGCTGCTTCTGATAATTCAGTATTTTGTTCGCTTCAGACTGAGTATGGGATGATGAAAACTCATGAAACATGATGGTGCCAAAAGAAAATCTGCACCACCATTAATTGCTACATGAGTACATCAGATCTGTCATGAGCAGTGACACGCCAGGCATAACAAGCATCTCTGAAGTCAAACTCCCAGTTTCACTCTGCCACAGAATAAAGGATGCTGATGACAGATGGGCAGAGTCAAGCAAATCATTCAGCCAAAATCCTAGATAAATGACTCTAGCTGCATCCTACTGCCAAGACCAGAACCTTAGCTTGTATCAGAAACCACTAACATTTTGGCTCCAATAAGAGGAAAAAGAGAAAAACAGCTATAAAAATTAATTTTAGAAATAATCACAATAAAAGTAAAACAATCATCCACTTTCCTGGCTCTTATTTCTAATTTACTCTGGCTCCAGAACCTCCAGAACAGGTTGCCCAGGGAGGTTGTGGCTGCTCCCTCCCTGGAGGTGTTCAAGGCCAGGTTGGATGAGGCCTTGAGTGACCTGTGCTAGTGGGAGGTGTCCCTGCCTGTGGCAGGGGGTTGGAACTGGATGATCCTTGAGGTCCCTTCCAACCTTACCATTCTATGATTCTATGACAATTCCTTCTGCCTACATAGTTCCAGAGCCACATAATTGCAGAACTGCCATTCCACATCAATGAACACTGACATCCCCTTCAGTCAAAACTTCTTTTTTTCCCTTCTCTCACTACATTTTTATCCTCTCTACCTGAACTAGCATATACTTCTATTCTCCCATGCTGACTGGGCACCAGCTTGGACAGAAAGGTTCAGTCATGCTTTGTCTGAAATCTAGCATCAATTCTACTAGCAGGTGATCACTCCTCATTCACTCCAAGGTGACAACACATCACTTACTGAAATTATATTGAAGCTTAAAAACACAATCAGGGTCCAGGCAGTCAGGAGGGATCCTGTCAGGCAGATCCATCCTATACAACATGGGATTTTACTGCTCTGTTCTTGCCCTTCTAAGTTCTGCTGGGACAGTCTGTTTCAGGTTCACCCTCAAATGCTGTATTTGGGTTGTCTCTCTTTGAATCACAGAATGTCAGGGGCTGGAAGGGACCTCAAAAAAATCATCTGGTCCAGTCCCCCTGCCAGAGCAGGATCATCTGGAACAGATCACAGTGGAATGCATCCAGATGGTTCTTGAATATCTCCAGAGAGGGAGACTCCACAATCCCCCTGGGCAGCCTGTTCAGTGCTCTGTCACCATCACAGGGAAAAAAATTCTTCCTCAGGTTCACATGGAACCTCCTATGCCTCAGCTTCCACCCACTGCCCCTTGTCCTGGCACTGGGCATCACAGAGAAGAGGCTGGCTCCAGCCTCCTGGCACTCACCCCTTAGTTATAAACACGAGTGAGGTCACCTCTCAGTCTCCTCCTCTGCAAGCTAACAAGCCCCAGCTCCCTCAGGCTCTCCTCATCAAGGAAGATGTTCAACTCCCTTCATATTTTTGTGTCTCTGTGCTGGACTCTCTGGAGCAGCTCCCTATCCTTCTTGAGTTGGGGGGCCCAGAACTGGACACAGTACTCCAGATGAGGCCTCAGCAGGGCAGAGTAGAGGGGCAGGAGAACCTCTCTCAACCTACTAAGCACAGCCCTTCTAATACACCTCAGAACAGCATTGGCCCTCCTGGCCACCAGAGCACATTGCTGGCTCATGGCCATCCTTCCACCCACCAGGACTCCCAAGTCCTTCTCCCCTTCACTGCTCTCCAGCAGGTGAGTCCCCAACCTGTACTGATCCATGGGATTGGTCTTTCCCAGGTGCATGACACCACTTGCCTCTGAATTTCATTAAATTTCTCCCTGCCCAACTCTCCAGCCTAAGTCTCTCTGAATGGAGCACAACTCTCCAGTGTGGCAGCCACTCCACCCAGCTTGGTGTTGTCAGCAAACTTGCTGACAGTGCCCTCCATGCCCTCATCCAGGTCATTAATGAATACATTGAATAACACTGGTCCCAGCACTGACCTTGGGGAACTCCACTAGTTACAGGCCTCCAGCTAGACTCCATCCCATTGACCACAACTCTGACTTAAACCAGTTCTCAATCCACCTCACTACTCCACCACGCAGACCACAACTCCTCAGTTCAGCTATGAGGATGCCAAGGGAGACGGTGTCAAATGCTTTACCAAAACCAAGGTAGAGCACATCCATCTTCCATCCATCTATCCACCTGCTTATGTCCTGGTAGAAGGTTATCAGGTTGGTCAGACATGGCCTCCCCTTTGTAAAACCATGCTGACTGCTCCCAGTGACCTTCTTGTCCTTGATATGGCAAAGCACAGCACTGAGGATAAGTTGCTCCATTATCTTTCCAAGGAGCAAGGTCAGGCTGACCAGTCTATAGTTACCTGGATCCTTCTCCTCACCCTTTCTGAAAATTGGAGTGATGTTTGCCCTCCTCCAGTCCCCAGGCACCTCTCCTGTCCACCATGACATAANCAGGCTCCTGTTGAGCTTTTCATCACCCCAGACCCCCATGTTCTTCTCCTCAGGGCTGCTCTCAGCCATTCCCCACCCACCCTGGAGTTGTACTTGGGATTGTAGACGACTGAGAGTGGTCTGGCAATGACCTCTGCCAGCTCCTTCAACACTCATGGGTGCATGCAATCAGGACCCATGGATGAGACCACTCCAACTACACCTGGAGTCAAAATGGCAAAGAAGTTTAAGTGGTTTGGATTGAGGGTTTTTTGTTATTATATTGGCAACTTGTGCAGAGTTTGCTGGTCACTACCATCTGGCCAAAATTAAAACAATCAATAACACATTTCTACTACAAGAGCAACCTAACAGCACGACATGATATTGTCCTGTGCACTAAAATCCATGGGATCCCTCAGGTCTGAAGCAGCTTTGAAGGGAACTTTGAAAGGAATTGTTTGGGTTTTTTGGTTTTGTTTTTAAACCACAGAATCTCCTTCCTTCATTGTGAACACAAGCAGCTTTTAATGAGGGTTTCACCAGGCAGATAAAATCCTTGATAAAAAAATTGTAAAATTCAGAAAGGCTTTGCACTAAAAACAAAAACCTTTATAATAAGACTGATAAGGAGAAAAATCCAGGGGCTCCTCATCCCCAGGCATAAAACAAGATAAACACCACAAGGACAGACCTATAGAACACAAACTGATGCTTCAGGGAATCATTTTCAGCCCCTTTGTGCTCAGAAGCACAGTTAGTAGGTTCAGACATGGTTTTTTCAGTAATATTTATTTTCATCTGTAAGCCCAGATGCAGAGACCTTTATGCTGCTTCATGAGGTGTTGTGAGAGCCCTTCAGAATGGCTAACAACAGAGAGCCAAGGAGGGCAACTAGGCAGAGCAGGACATGGAGAGGGGGCCCTGTTTCACAGATGGGACAGTTAGGAGTCTCTAGCTACAACAGCCAATAGCCTCAAACAGCATTTGGAGAGCTTTAGCTGGAGCTCTACACAATTGCTCACTCTGCTCCTTTACAAATGTGGAGCTTTTTTTTGGTGGTTGAAAACAACAATACACATTTTACTTGCTGCTATTTCTAGCAGTGGTAAGAAGCAGGAGAGGTGACTGAGCCAGTCTGGAGAATCTGCTAGTCCATGCATTGCTGCACATCTGGGAGGTGCAATGATGCCACTTGAGAAGAAAAAGTAATGGGGGGAAGAAGAAAGTACTCTGAAAAATAAAAGATGTTTGGCATACTAAAACCTTCACGTTTATGGTATAGACCTTAGAGTAACTTTCCAATATCTGAAGGGGGCTACAGGAAGGCTGGGGAGGGACTATTGACAAGGTCTTGCAATGACAGGACAAGGGGCAATGGGTTTGAACTGGCAGAGGGAAGATTTAGACTGGATGTTAGGAGGAGGTTCCTTGCAGTGAGGGTGGTGAGACACTGGCACAGGTTGCCCAGGGAGGTTGTGGAGCACAGAATGGGATCTTCAATCAAGGCCAGGTCGGATGAGGCCTTGAGTGACCTGTACTAGTGGGAGGTGTCCCTGCCTATGGCAGGGGGTTGGAACTAGATGATCCTTGAGGTCCCTTCCAACCTTACCATTCTATGATTCTATCCAAAACAAGCAGAACAGGTCAAAAGAAGCTTTGAAGAAGACTACTTTATATTCTGCCTTCTAAAAGCAAGACTATGAAGTGAAGAAGAGAGGTTTAGTCTACCTCAGGGTACTGAAGGAAGAGAATCATATTCACAACTAGAACTAACCTCACCTGGCAACCTCAGCCAGTAACAAGGCAGGAAAAGACAGAAATACTGATTTACCTTCTCCATGTTTCTGGGTTCAGCATATTATTGGTTGATATTCATCTTTGGGTTCTTTGTTGGGGGGAATGTTTGATTTGAATCACTGGTTTTGAGTTTGCTTTCCATTAAAAGCCACATTGCAGTAGATTACTCCTAATGAAGGAATGCAAATACCACACACACTAGTCCCTGCAATCAAAATCTTTATATCAGGAAGAAACTGAGCCAAGAAATAAACACACACACAAAAAAAAAAAAAAAATAGCCCTGACACTTACAGAAGTGCCTCAGACTCACCCCTCATAACTAAACTAAGAGAAACTGTGTGAGCAGTTCAGTTATTTACCAGCATGAGCATTTCTACAACAGTCCATATGTGCAGTCCTAGGAGGAATGGGAGGGAAAAGGAACTTGCAAGGAAAAATATCTCTGTCCTAGTAGGCACTACTGGCTCTGTGTCTACCTGGCCATATGAAGATGCTTTCTTCCACAGCCAGACTCTACATGAAGTGCTCATGGGGTCTCTTGGTGAAAAATAAAGCATTCACTCTACACTTCACTCAATTTCAGAGGAGCTAGGAGAATGAATCATGTCACTGCTAAGGTGCTCCACCACCATCCTGTGGGAAACACAGGGGCTAAGCCATGGCACCTTACTAGCCACCCTCCTCACCCCTTCAGTTGTGGGCTCTCAGTAAGAAGTTTGTTCTTTCACAGAGGAGTGCTGTCAACTTCTCCTTCCCACACTGCATTTGGATTGTGTCTTGACTGCCTTTATTTGACATAGGTCTGATGTGCAACTGAGTCACTTTCCTTCGTGTCAATGCATGCATATGGTACTTTTGATAACCAGGACCTATTTTTGCAATCTGAAAGCTGGCTGCAGATTGCAACAATCAGGAAAACATGCTCGTTTTGATCTAATTTTCTCACATAGAATTTGTTGGAAGGTTAAGTGCTCATTTTCCTCCAGAAAAATAAAATAAACCTGGCACAGCGTTTAAACGTGGCTAAACACCTGCCACACAACACCATAGAATGGTAAGGTTGGAAGGAGACCTCAAGGATCATCTAGTTCCAACCCCCTGCCATAGGCAGGGACACCTCCTACTAGCACAGCTCACTCAAGGCCTCCTCCAACCTGGCCTTGAACACCTCCAGGGAGGGAGCAGCCACAACCTCCCTGGGCAACCTGTGCCAGTGTCTCACCACCCTCACTGCAAACAACTTCCTCCTAACATCCAGTTTCAATCTCCCCTCTGCCAGTTCAAACCCATTGCCCCTTGTCCTGTCATTGCAAGACCTTGTCAATAGTCCCTCCCCAGCCTTCCTGTAGCCCCCTTCAGATACTGGAAGGCTACTCTAAGGTCTCCTGGAAGCCTTCTCTTCTCCAGGCTGCAGAGCCCCAACTCTCTCAGCCTGTCCTCATAGCAGAGCTGCTGCAGCCCTCTGAGCATCTTCGTGGCCTCCTCTGGACCCACTCCAACAGTTCCATGTCCTTCCTGTGCTGGGGGCTCCAGAACTGCACACAGGACTCCAGATGGGGTCTGAGGAGAGCAGAGCAAAGGGGCAGAATCCCCTCCCTTGCCCTGCTGCCCACACTGCTCTTGCTGCAGCCCAGCACACAGTTGCTGTCTGGGCTGCACTCACACTGCAGCCTCATCTTGAGCTTTTCATCAACCCAGATCCCAAGGTCCTTTTCCTCAGGGCTGCTCTCAGCCGCTCCTCACCCAGCCTGGAGTTGTGCTTGGGATTGTGCCTACCCAGGTGCAGGACCTTAGACTTGGCTTTGTTGACCCTCAAACAGGAGATAGCAGAGGCAAAAAGCAAAGCCAACAGCTTCTGCTAGGCTGTTAAAAAAAAAAAAGCAGATATGGGGCAAAGGGCTCATAAAGAGAACACTTCTGCAGTTTTGTCAGTGGGTGCATTTGGAAGGCATCACTTCTTAATGTGGTTTGGTGCCCAGTAAGGTCTGGAGACCTATAGCAAAGGTTGGAGGTGAGGAAGAAGTTCTTCAGCCATAGCAGAGGAGTTGGAACTGGATGATCCTTGTGGTCCCTTCCAACCCTGCCTGATTCTATGATTCTATAGTTCCCAGCTCCTCAAAGGAAACACTTCCCTATTAATCCCAAGGAGATGAGTGGCAAGACAGGGGTAGAACAATCTCTTATAGTGGAAAGAAATACTCAAAGAGGAACAGCCTAGGAGATGCTATGCCATTCAGCATCTGCCTTTACAGATTTGACCTGCTGGCAGAGCAACAAGCCCTTCCTGGCTGGGAAAATGGACTAAGTGCTTCACACATGCTCTCCAGAACTTCTGTACTGACTTCAATCATAGCCCAGTGCAATAAAATGCAGCCTAGAAGACTTGTTCCACAGGAGATTACACCAGCCCATGGCCCAATGAGCCTCCTCATTTGTGCTAACACCTTGCAAGATCAAACACAGAAGGAAAAGCAAAACAACATTATAGTGGGCAACAGATGATAAAGATGATCTTGAATTGCACTGGCAGAAGGAGGACATCAAAAAAGTGTCCTTCCAAAAGGATTCCTTCTGGACAGTGCTAGAGGACAGAGGACCACTCTGTCCCTCAACAGGCAAAACAGCACTGGGGCAACCTCCAGTCACTCTGCTCCCATCCCAAGAGGCTATAATTATTTCCCCCTGCCCAGGAAGGTGCACAGGGTAAGACACATGAGCTACATCAGTGCTGTTTCTGGATGAGCATAATAACCCATCCTTTGTCCTCATGCCTCAGTGCATCTAAGCTGTGTAAGTCATCAACTAATTTAGCCTGTAGACATTAGGCTGTCATTAGGAAGAGAATGGCACATTTGTCAAGGTAGCATGCTACACAGGCAAGTGTTCCTCACTATTAGGTCCCTGCCAAGCCCTACCATTCTATGGCTCTATTATTGGTTAAAACTCTTAACAGATATCCTGTTAGCACTGAATGAGGTTAATAATGATCAAATAGAAAACCTTGGAAGTGGTGGCACAAATACAGGCCTCCTAACAGAGCAAAACAGGAAAAAGTATGACCTGTTTAGAACTACTGAGTCAGGAAATTTGATAGAAGGGAGCAAGCCCGAAGAAATACATCAGGGGATGGCCAGCAGGGCAAGGGAGGGGATTCTGCCCCTTTGCTCTGCTCTCCTCAGACCCCATCTGGAGTCATGTACTGTGTGCAGTTCTGGAGCCCCCAGCACAGGAAGGACATGGAACTGTTGGAGCGGGTCCAGAGGAGACCATGAAGATGCTCAGAGGGCTGCAGCAGCTCTGCTGTGAGGACAGGCTGAGAGAGTTGGGGCTCTGCAGTCTGGAGAGAACAAGGCTTCCAGGAGACCTTAGAGTAGCCTTTCAGTATCTGAAGGGGGCCACATGAAGGCTGGGGAGGGACTATTGACAAGGTCTTGCAATGACAGGAGGAGGAAGAATGGGTTTGAAGTGGCAGAGGGGAGATTTAGACTGGATGTTAGGAGGAAGCTCTTTGCAGTGAGGATGGTGAGACACTGGCACAGGTTGCCCAGGGAGGTTGTGGCTGCTCCCTCCCTGGAGGTGTTCAAGGCCAGGATGGATGAGGTCTTGAGTGACCTGCACTAGTGGGAGGTGTCCCTGCCTATGGCAGGGGTTTGGAACTAGATGATCCTTGAGGTCCCTTCCAACCCTACCATTCCACAATTCTATGAACATTCACACAGCAGAATATCCTTAAAAATAAATAGTTCTGATGACATCATACTTACAACTGCTTATTTAAGAGTACAGAGGAACACTGAGAAAGTGAGTCAGACACTGACAACAACTCAGTCTGTTGTAGACAGATAAGTAAAATCATCTGAAATTTCAGTGAGTGCTGTTGCCCTTCACACAGTTTCCTAAACTGCTCCATCCTTCACCTCCAAAAAGCTGCCCCTCTTCCATGATAGGATTGATGGCATCAAGGCCAAAAGGATTTTATTGGCCATCCCATTTTTTTGTAGAGAATTAGATAAAACCAAAAGAAAATGTTTTCAGTGAAATTAAAGGAGCTGCACAACCCCAGAGATCCTGAAGCGTTTGTTCAGATATACAGGAGCTCATCAGCTGCAAGAGTCTCAGCTTTATTATGTGCCTGTCAGAATAAATGATAATGCCAAGTGGCTGGCAGGGTAATGAACAACTGCCATGATGAATGGATCCTCACACAAAGCCATCTGAAACACAAAGATGATGACGACAGCAACACTTCGAGCTACACCCACAGTTCTCTCACCGTTTCTCCCCCCATGTGCTTCTGCAATTTTCCTTTCTCAGGGGTGGAACATAGAATCAGTCAGGGTTGGAAGGGACCACAAGGATCATCCAGTTCCAACCCCCTCATCATGAGCAGAGACACCTCACACTAGATAAGGCTGGCCACAGACCCATCCAACCTGGCCTTCAACACCTCCAGAGCTGACGTTTCCACCACCTCCCTGAGCAATCCCTTCCAGGTTCTCACCACCCTCATGCTGAAGACCTTCCTAACATCCAGTCTGGATCTACCCATTTGTAGCTTTGTTCCATTCCCCCCAGTCCTATCACTGCCTGACAGCCTAAAAAGTCCCTCCCCAGCTTTTGTGTAGCCCTCCTTAAGATACTAAGGCATATTTGGACGTGGCACTTGGTGCCATGGTCTAGTCTTGAGGTCTGTGGTAGTGGGTTGGACTTGATGATCTTTGAGGTCTCTTCCAACCTTGCTATACTGTGATACTGAAAAACCACAATAAGGTCACCTGGGAGCCTTCTCCTCTCCAGACTAACATGAAACAAGTTGCCAAATTCTTGAAGTACAACTCCACTGCAATCAATGTACAAGTGCACNCTAGTGGGAGGTGTCGCTGCCTGTGGCAGGGGGTTGTAACTAGATGATCCTTGAGGTCCCTTCCAACCTTACCATTCTATGATTCTATGCCAGGGATGAATTCACCCTCCATGCAAAGAATTTAGTAAGCATTGTTAATGTATTCACTTATTTCACAGCTATTAAGTTTGTCCTCTGATGAGCATCTCTTATCTACTCTGTTAGCACATTCTCCTTCTTGGTGCTTGACACCATATAAAGGATTACAGTAATAAGTGACAAGACAAGAGGAAATGACCTAAGGTTGTACCAGGGGAGCTTTAGGTTGGATATTAGAAAGACTTGGTTTCCTGGAAGGGTTGTCAGGGCCTGGAACAGGCTGCTCAGGGAAGGGGTGGAGTCACCATAGAATGGTTTAGGTTGGAAAGGACCTCAAGGATCATCCAGTTCCACTTCTCTGCCATAGGCAGGGACACCTCCCACTAGTACAGGTCACTCAAGGCCTCGTCCACCCTGTCCTTGAACCCCTCCAGGGAGGTAGTGGAGCACAGAATCACCCAGCGTGATCAAAGATCACGTTGGGTGATTCTGTGCTCCACAACCTCCCTGAACAACCTGTGCCAGTGTCTCACCACCCTCACTGCAAGGAACTTCCTCCTAACATCCAGTCTAAATCTCCCCTCTGCCAGTTCAAACCCATTGCCCCTTGTCCTGTCATTACAAGACCTTGTCAATAGTCCCTCCCCAGCCTTCCTGTAGGCTCCCTTCAGATACTGGAAGGCTACTACAAGTCTCCTCAAAACCTTTTCTTCTCCTGGAGGGATTTAAAGCCCATGTAGATGTGGCACTGAGGTACATGGTTTAGTGGTAGCCTTGGTTGTGCTGGGTTAACAGCTGCACTTGATGCTCTTCAAGGTCTCTTCCAACCAAAATGTTTCTGTGATTAAGTGGAAATTGCTGCCTTTGCTACAGTAAGGTCAAAAATTATTCCCAATTGAGTGCCCAAGCCTATTGACATGGCAGCAGCTTTCTGCTGACAACAGCAGAACTGAACCACAAAGCAGAGTAGTTAGGGAAGAGTACTCTTTCTTGCCCTCTCAACTTTGATTGTGCAAAGACCCACGAGGGTGCTCAGAGGACTGGAGCTGCTCTGCTATGAAGCCAGAAGGAGTTGGGGTTGTTCAGTCTGGAGAAGAGGAGGTTTCAAGGATAACCTTATTGTGACCTTCCGGTATCTGAAGGGGGCCTACAAAAAAGCTGGGGAGGGACTTTTTTAGGCTGTCAGGTAGTGACAGGACTAGGGAGGATGGAGCACAGCTGGAGATGGGGAGATTCAGACTGGATGTGAGGAGGAAGTTCTTCAGCATGAGAGTGGTGAGAGCCTGGCATGAGTTGCCCAGGGAGGTGGTTGAGGCCCCATCCCTGGAGGTGTTCAAGGCCAAGCTGAATGAGGTTGTGGCCAGCCTGATCTAGTGTGAGGTGTCTCTGCCCATGGCAAGGGGGTTGGAACTAAATTATCCTCGTGGTCCCTTCCAACCCTGACTGATTTCTATGATTCTAAGATTCTTCAAGTGATGCACTGCAGACTGCAGCTTTGGAAAGCCATCACTTCCATAATCAGCCCCTAAGGATACCACTCCTCCATGAGTACACAAGGCTATTCAGTTAAGCAAGCATTGCAAACACTTAAGACTATTCCAGAAGTTGCAGATAGCCAAAAATGAAGGGAAAAAAAACAAAAAAAGGGGAAGGCTTAACATCAATTTTGAGTGGTTTTCCCCAGCCCAAGTGAGTTACATTTACAATTTCTAATTTATCTACAGCATGAATGCAACACTGGGGTCTAGAAGACATACTGAGAGTTGGGAGAGTGACAAGATAGAGAAATAAGATTGTCACATTTGTACATTTCAGATTGGAGCTAGGGTGTAGGCAGAAGAGCTGTGGGGACAAGCTGAACAACTGTACCCCCTACAACTTCTCTGGAATGGGGTTTTACCCCCCTCCACCTTGGTTAGCCTTTGTTATATTCCAAGAGGATTTCTAGTATTCACACATGAAATAAAACAGTGTAAGACACATCTATCCTCTAACAGATCAACATTGCCTCCTCTAATTCCTGTCAGCTTTTCCAAGCTCCAAAACCATAGGAGATTACAGTGAGAGAAGAGAGATTCAGGTCAGCAACCCCAAACACAAAAGCTGCTCTTACAGTATGGGTAATAGTGAGAAAAGCAATTGCCCATGAATTCTTGGTGAACCAAAAGCAATTAGATTGCACAATAAAAAAGGAAGCTGTTAGAAAGAAGTTTGCTTTAAACTGAATAGCAGAGACATCATTTCCTCCACTTCAGCACCTTCCAAGTGATGCACACAACCAGAATCTCTCTACCACCTCTAAAAAACACAAGAGCAGACACTTTTACTCCAGGTGGCCACAAAACATGTTTGGCCTTTTCAACTTTGGTTGTACTTGGAAGAGGTTATTGGGGAATGTACCTCAAGGAGGAGAGTATCTTGAAATAAGTGAAGTTTAAAGTCATAATTTCAGGCTTGGAAAGCAGCAAGGAAAAGGATGGAGTGTTGAAAAATGAACAAGAAGAAGACTGCTCAAGACACCAAATAAAAAACAGAATTTCAAAGCATCACAGGGCTTGCACCTCCAGGGACCATCTCACCCAGAGCTGCCTCTTCTTCCACAGGGAAAGTGGCCAAGCAGAAGTGACAGGCACCTGCTAGACAACATAAAGCTGCACTTTAAGCAGTGTCATTCAGTGCTTTTATTACTGGGGGGGAGGAAAAAACCAAACACCCAGCAGGGTGGGCACACAAGAACAAGGCTTAGAAATGCCATGTAAGGCTCAGCTTGGAAACTCAGTTCTGGAGTTTGGCCAATTCTCAACAGGCTTTTACTTGGCCAACAAAACACACCATAAACAGGGCTTATATTCAGAGAGCAGCAAGTCTCACAGACAGTAATAAAACTGAATAGAGAAGAATTTGCAGTATTCCAAACCATTACTCATCTCAAAATGAAAGCCAGCATGGGAAGTCATTTGCAGAAATGACCATGACCAGTGATGCTGCAAAATGACAGCAGGGAACATCTGAACTGAGCAGAGCTGAAAACCTGCTCCACACTTCAAGACTAATTGCTGAGGTTTGTATCATATAGCTGCAACCATTTGCTAGATGCTGGAAAGCTTTTCTGAGCAGGAGGAATGTAAAGGAGGAGTAGTTGAACTTGCTTCATCCAGCTGTTGTGCTAATATTTACATGAAACATAGGTCCTGGCATTTTTTTTCCTTCAGCAGTTAACTTTCTAGACTGATCATTACCCACAAATACTACTAACTTAATGTTAGTAGTAACTTAAGGTTATTCCACACCTTTCAGAGATGAAGAAAGAACATTATGGGTCACATATCCATAGCACCACTAAACCATAGAATGGTAAGGTTGGAAGGGACCTCAAGGATCATCATACTACCAGAGAATAAGATTAGCCCCTGAAAGAGCNCCCTTCCAACCCACCCCACTCTATAAATCCATTACTCACCAGTGACACAACAGCATTAGGAAGAAAATGTTCCCAAAGGGTTCTGAGCAAACTCCTGTGACACCATGGGGTCTGTGTATGCACACAAAACAGCACAAATTTGCTTTGCACCTTCCCCTGAAGGCAAACTGACATGCAAATTCATCTAGTGGCACAGAAGAGACAGAGTTGCCTTCCTGGAGAAGGGAATCACAGCAGCAAACAGGTTGTTTTGTTTTTTTTTCAGGCATGAAATGTTTTGAATGCTACCAATAGAACTTAGTTGGCAACCAGGCACAACCTGCATCATACTTCAGATGTCCTACATCACTCAGACCTAGCTCTTGTCCCAGACTGACTGGGAAAAAGAAGGTACAAACTCAACAGGCAATGTGAAATGTTTTCCAAGACTCAAATTCCCTTTGGAATTGGAAGTTTTCCATCCTACAAAAAGTGAAAAATATCAACCAATCTAAAAGAAAAAAAAAAATACTATTTCACCAGTCACATATTACTCCACAGCAAATCAGTTGTGGTAGTTTACTACTGAGTGTAGTACTGACATATTGAATAACATAAAGTGAAACTTTAAGGTGCCTTGAGCAAATGTTTGGCTTTCTCCCCACCCCTCTCCCTCCTTCCTCATGCTTCAAGCAGGGACAGTGCTTACCTCAAAAGCCTGTTACAGAGATACTAATTGGATTTGGTTGTATTGTTTCCTTTCTAACTCATTTGGCTACATGTTAATCATGACTGATGCTTAGCCTGGACTGCTCAGCATTACAGGAGTCACAAAGCACACACACACATTGCTGCTCAATATGTTGGGCTATTAGGTGCTTTAAAGACTTAAGTCTCATTTTGGGCTGGAAACAGAATAAAAATACTGCATGCCTGACATATCTGAGCAAGAAGCAACCAGGCAAAGAGGAAAAGTAAAACCACCAAACCTCATACTCCAACCTCCCTGGGGAAATCTTTGTTCATTTTAATACTTGTTCAGTCAGCTGTCTGTGTGAATGACAAGGTTTTATCTCTAATGTGAATGGCTTCGAAGGCTACTTGCATTATCCATTCTTCAGCAGCTGCTGCTGAAACCACAGGGTTGCAAACTTATAATTAAATCCAGCTGCCACTACTGGGAGTTCAGTTCTATCAAAGTGAGCAGTAATGCCTCATGGTTGCTGGCAAGATTTGGGCTCCATTTCTAGACAGTGTAATTAACTCCTTTGCCCCTTTTAGATGAAATAAACATCAGCACTGAAGAATGCTGTTAAATGACTGGAAAAAAAAAATTAGTATTTGTAGACAAAAATTCTGCAGCAGTCATTACACCTGAAAACAGATTTCTAGGTGGATGATGACTAGCAACAAAGAGGTATTTCCTCAAAAGCAAGGAGGGGACACCCCAGGAGATAGAAGCAACAGGGCAGAAGGAATTTCCTGTAGGAAGGAGCTACATTAACAGACCTAAACCTTTAAAAAAGAGCCTTTGGAAGATAGCAAACATCAAAATCCAGCTTAAGAGAATCAAAAGGCAGTGAGGAACATTAGACATTGAAATCATCTCCCACAAGAAGCAGCAGACTGCCCTACACTGGTCAGTTTTAAGACTAGAGACTCAGCCTGCCAGGGTGCTGAGCCATCTTAAGCTACACTATCACCTAGAAAGATGAGATCAGATCACCCTCAGTCTCCCTTCCAACCTGGTCATTCTTCCAAAGGCAGGGGCTGGGAAAGAATCAGGAAAGAACCATATTCTCTCCTTCAACACTAAATTCACTTCTGGGAGGCTGTGCTGGTTTGAGGCTAATTGGAATATTTTAATGGAGAAAATTATATTATAGGCTGTGAAAGGAAAACAAAGCTGTGAAAGGAAAACAAAGCTGATGTCTACTTCACTCATAGGCTTGCTGAGATGTTTAAGAGTAAGAACTCAAAACATAGATAACAGTCTCTCAGTCTTTCCCTGGGAGCCAGTGGGTCCTCTCCTGTCTGCTGAGTAACCTCACTAACCACTTTCCTTCTAACCCCCCCAGCCAATCCTCCAAACTCACTTCGTGCCTAAGGCAAACCTTGGGGTAAGGTATAGGGGTGGGGAGAAGGTGGAAGGGTGGTTGGGAGCCCCTCCTGGGGTCTCTGATTTCTGGGAGGGGTGTTGTGTTTCTGTATTGCCTTTAACTTGTATATTTCTGTAACTATTCCTGTCTATTGTGTGTATCTCTGCTTGTACATTGTGCTGAGCTGTAAAGAGAGCTTCAGTCCTTAACTTCCAGCTGACTGAGTCTGGGGGATTTTACAAAGTGGGGGGGGGGCAGGGAACTCCCAAACCATACAGAGGCCATTGCCCATACCTCCTATCAGACTTAGATGCAGTCCTGACTACATAGCTGCATATGCACACTTCTAGAGATATATTTTTTTTTCCTTTTACAGTCAAAAAAACTGTTCATATCCATGTGTCAAAATGTTTACATCAGCAAAAGTAATTAGCTACCTAAATTTGACTCTCAATCATAATCCTTGAAGTGCTGCCCAAGAAGGCTCCATTTCCTCACTTCTATCAGAAGCATTGCAGTGACAATGCCTAAAAAACAAACCCTTTCACAGCAGCAAAAGCAATCAGCAGTAACATGCTAGGCTAATGCCACTGAAGTAGAAAGCAGCAGCCAGCTGAGCTGTGTTTGTGAAGAGTTCCATCATTAAGATGCTCAGAGGGCTGC
>WBNM01005940.1:0-12997 GCA_013399055.1 Ramphastos sulfuratus | reverse complement strand
CCAACACTTCCATGTCTTTCCTGTGCTGGGGGCTCCAGAACTGCACACAGAACTGTATGCAATAAAATCCATGTGGCTTTTTGCAATAGGAAATCATGACTGAGTAATCTTGTAGGATTCTAGATAGCATCCAGAAAACATGTTCACAAGGGACATCTGGTGGCTGTAATTTGGTTGGGTTGCCAAGGGCATTCAACAAGGCTTTCCATCAAAAGGTCTGTAGCAACCTAAGCTGTTATGAAATGAGAAGAGAGGTCATGCCATGGGTGCAGAAATATTCTTCCTTTGTTTTATTTTTAATATGTTGATTTTTCTTTTTTTATATTTTCTAAAATGCTGACAAATAAAGGTAAAAGGATATCATCTGGAAAGAAGATGAATACTGAGATAATGATACTGTGAATTGTGAAGAAAGATCTGACTGTGAGGACTTGGGGGAACACTTTGTTAGGTAAGTGCTCAAATGACAGTTGGCTTGCTTTGTTGCTAAAGGTATAGTGGCGCATACAAGCCATCCTAGTTTCACTTGCGCAGTATAGGCTCTAAGATGACATTATATCTATTCTTCTCTTAAAGAAGTGCAACAAGGAGGATTCAAGATGCTGTAGGCTGGATGGCTTCACCTCCATCTCTGGGAAGGTGATTCCATTTTCCTGGAAGCCATTTTCACCACATGAAGAATCTGAAGGGGACTGGAAACAGCCAGCACAAAGCGACAAGGAGCAAACTGTACCTGACCAACACGATTGACTTCCATGATGAAAGAACAATGCAGACAAAGGAAGTGGATGTTGTTTGCATTGCTCTCAGCAAGGACTTGCCACAGTGTTACTTAAGTCATACTGGTGATTCATGAATGAGGTGACAGGGCGCTATAGTGAGCTGCAAGTGGGGGTGAGTGGTGGTACAAAATCAAATGTGTGACTGATTACATGTGGTGTCACTTAAGGAGTAACAGTGGTGCCAGTGCTGTTAATAATTGTTGTTAATGACCTGGATGATGGGACAGAGTCCAGTCTCAGCAGGTTTATGGGTTATCCCAAACTGGAGTTGAGAGTCGATCTCCAATTGAGAGTGCATAGAGTATCTATCAAAACCAGACTCTCTTTGGATGCACACAGCAGTAGGATAGGAAGAAACGAGTATAACGTGGAAAATGGAAGATTTCTGATAGGTGACAAGAAAAACTCTCTTCCCATGAGGGTGGCCAAACGCTGAAAAAGGTTGGTTGGAGATGCTGGGACATCTCCATCCTTGAAAGTTACTTGGAATTTCTGGGCAAAGCACAGAGCTACCTGCTCTAGTTAGACTGACTTGTGAGCAGGGGGTTGAATTATATGATTGCCAGAGGTATTTCCTAACAATTACTTCATTATTTGATGCTTAACGTTCATGGAAAGGCAGGAACAACTTTTTGACTGGCTAGAATAAAGATCACTGGGTGCTAAGGGAGCTAGGGTTATTTTAGAATCATAGAATAATGGAATGCTTTGAGTTAGAAGGAACCTTTAAAGGTCATCCAGTCCAACCTTCCTGCAGTGAGGACAGACATCTTCAGCTAAATAAGGTGCTCAGGGCCCTGTCCAACCTGAGTCACACAGAATCACAGAATTACTGAGGCTAAAATAGACCTCTGAGATCACAAAGTCCAGCCTATTGACTAGAGCACATCACTAAATGCCACACCCAGTCTTTCCTTAAACACCTCTAGGGATGGTGACTCCACCACCTCCCTGGGAAGTCTATTCCAGTGTCTAATTACCCTTTCTGTGAGGAAGTGCTTCCTAACATCCAACCTGAACCTCCTCTGGCACAGCTTCAGGCCATGCCCTCTCCTCTTGTCACAAGTTGCCTGGGAGAAGAGCCTGACCCCCACCTTATGTACCGGGTTAGGGTGGATCCTTCCCCTGGTAGAATTAACTCACCACAACACAGACGATTTTTTTTTTTTGGTGAATTTTATGCAAAGTAAAATCCTGTGTTGCTTTGTGGGACTCCAAACAGCAGCTTTCCATCTCCACTAATTTCCTACAAGATGGCAGGATCCATCTGTGAATAAAGCATATTCTTTTTTCATTATTGGGGAAATCATTATATAGGGGGGCCTTTCTCAAAATAAGTGACTGTCTTGTCTGGTGGCATTCCAAAGTCTGTACTCTCTGGCCAGTTCATGATTACTACCACTATGCCAGAGCATTCAGGGCTCCCTATTCAAGCTTGTTGTGTTATCAGAGCCATCCACTTGGACCAAGTAGCATCTGTTGCATGGTGTGGGGATGCACCTTTCCCTTTAAACATCCAGGTCAGGACTGGAAGTCTGGGGGCCAGGAGTGGTGACTCAGTTCCAACCACTTTAGAAGCAGCTTGAATTCCCTCAAAGTTAGACAGAATTTCTGTTTCTGCTGGAGTGTAACTAGCCTCTGAGCCTACAAAGTATCCCTGGCTCCAGAGCCTGTATGGATGACTGTTTCTCCTGGAGCATTCTGCCATAGGCTCCAAGTTAGACTATTCTCACCAGCAGCAGTGTAAAGTATATTCTTAATTTCTGGTCTGGTTTGGACAGGTCTCGAAGCCATAGCGTGGACCACTTCTCGTTCTATTTGGTCAAATGCTACTTGTTGCTCAGGTACCCACTCAAAATTATTCTTCTTTTGAGTTATATTACAGAGAGGTTTCACAATTTGACTATATCAGGAAATATATGTTCTCCAAAATCCTGCAACTGCCAAGAAGGATTGTGTGTCTTTCTTGTTAGTGGGTTGAACCACGGTGGCTATCTTGCTCACCACATCTAGAGGGAGATGGTGGTGGCCATCTTGCCATCAAACTCCCAGAAACTGGATTTCTCTGGCAGGCACCAAAAGTGGCCTCCAACAGAATATCAATTATTTTCTGACCCTTTTCTAGGACTTCCTTTGCTGTGTTACCCTATACAGTGATGTCATCAATATATTGCAGATGTTCTGGACCTCCACCCTTCTGCAGTGCAGTCTGGAATGCACATAATAGGGCTGTGCTTCTGCCTCTGGGGCAGTCAATTCCTGGTGTACTGGACATCCTTCAAGGTGAAGGCAAACAGCAGTCTGCACTCTCCTGTGATGGGAATAGAGAAGAAAGCATTAGCAATGTCTGTTGTGGTATACCATTTAGACCCCTTTAATTCCAGTTCATACTGGAGCTCCAGCATACTTGGTGAGTCTTGCTGATGACACTCTGGCTCTCTTAGCCAACGAATCGATTGATGTATGGGGAGCAGGGAGTCTTGTTTGGTCTGGTATTGCCAGCGGTGTACTGTACACGAAGCAATTGGTAGCTTCACATCCTACACTTTGTGTATGCCCACTATTGTAGGGTCATCTGAAAGGCTGGACATAGTAGACAGCTGGTCTCTGCCTTCGGCCTCCACAACTGCTACCCCAAAACTGGGACTTCAGCTACCAATGGGAGAAAAAGAGTACCTTTTCCCTTTCCCCCTTCAAGCCCACAGGGAAAGGGGAAAGGAATTTTGTGCCTTTGTCTTTCCCCATTCAAACCTCTGCAGGTGAAGGAGGGGGAAGAGAGTTTTGGAGAGCCCTACAACAATATCTGCACCAAACCCCACACCGCAGTAATTATTGCCTGGATTACCTTCAAGCAGAGGGAACAAATTGCTATAAAATACCACTTCTTCTCAAGACCAAGCACCTCCAGGTGGACAATTTCAAAATAAACATTTTCAGAAAAATTCCCAATCCTGATAAAACTCCCAGAGCTGGTAACATTTATGAAATAACATGCAGAGGTGCATAGGCAAAGCTTTGACCCATGTAACTTCCGTGCTCACAATCATCCAGAACACATGGTAGGACATACAATGGAACAACCAGTTACACAACAAACCACCAAAGACCTGAAGTGCCAGGGCCAGTAGGATTTCCATTTTTATTTCCAAGTCTTTTTTCCCAACCAAAGAGTTCCTGGTTTGAGCCCCGCAATGGGTGCCAATTTTCTGTCGCTGTTTAAGGTTCCAGGGCAAAACATCCCAGGATAGAATTTCAAATATCCCACTCTCCCTGCTCCCTCTTCCCCTGTAAGGAAAAAGTAGGCAGGGGAATGTAAGGGATAAACAAAGGGACTTGGACAGAAATTGGAAGTTAAGAAAGTAATATTTACAAAAAATAAAGGTATTTAGGGAAGAAGGATGAGATAGAGGGGAAGGGGATAAATATAGCTGTATGCAGAACCAGCTTGTAGATTGCAGTGGATTCCCCAGATCGCAGTGAGTTCCCTGGAGATAGGCCTAACCACATGGTCAGCAGCTCTCAGGAAGGTGAAGGGCAAGAGAGTGAACCAGAAATTCCTCCACCTTATATAAAGGGATAGGCAGAAAATGGGAGGGAATAAACATGACCCAGGGATGCCTCCTGGCAACCAGCTTTCCCAACCACCTGGGGTCAGCAGTTATGTTCTGGTTTCCCCATATCACTCCCATAGAGGAGATGAGAAGGGTTCAGGTTGCCACCTACTGCCAGAATGAGATCATCCCTTTCCATCAGTATGGTCTCACACTTCAAGATCCAGGAGTCAGTCAACCACCGGTTTGATTTCTGAGTTAGGATGGTCCTGACAGTATGTGGAGAATGTACTATGAGAATCCCTCCAGTAGTAAGCTTTCTGCTTTGCCAGAACAGCTGTCACGGCCACTGCTTGAATGTAGACCATCCATTACCTCCAGGGTCCATAAGTTTTGACAAAAAGGCCACTGGCTGCTTCTGCCCACCCCACTTCTGGGTCAATGCTCTGTACAGTGATCTGTCTTCTCTACTGACAACAGGTGGAAGGGTTTAGCCAGTGATGGAAGGGCTAGGACTGGAGCCGTTACTAGTTTTCCTTTTAAAGCCTTGAATTGTTCCTTCTCATCATTCCACTCTATAGGCTGATCTTCCACCAATTTGTCACACAGGAACTTTATTATCTGCATATATCCATCAATCCACAGCTTGCAATGTCCTACCAACCCTAGGACCTTCGTTATGTCCCTGTTACTTGTGGGCAGGCCTGTAACCACAATCCCTGTGATACATTTTCCCCTCACTGATTAAATGTCCCGAATATTTAACTTGTGGTGGTGATGGGGGTGTGCTACTGAGGCTTGTGTAGTTTAAATAGTGTGTGTTGTCTGAAAGGTTAACAGACACAGCGAGGCAAATCCTTAGCACAAGGACAATTCTTTCCATGGCTCTTGGGATGCTACCAGATCAGCCAGTCACCTGGGTGAAGCAGGATCCAGGCTTGCAGACTGGAACAGTCTGATGGGTGCTGTGCACGGGGCTGGCCCCGTCAGCAGAAGCGGCAGGTTCCCAGTGTCGCAACCCGATGCCACAGAGCCATCGCTAGACTCCGGCTAGGGTTGAGCTGATTCAGGCTCCGCTGAGCTCAGACTGGCAGCTGCTTCCCGGAGTGGGGCAAGCAGTTTCAGACCTTTGGCTTGGTTTAGGAGACAGGCAGTGCCAGTATCTCCCATTCGTGGCAGAGAGCCAGGTCCTCAGATACGGTGTAAAAGCACGCAAGACAGAGACAGATAAGCAAAACCCAAGCAAAAATCTAAGCAAGAAAGCTAACAAGCTGAACTTAAGCATTTTGCCAAGACAGTATTTTGACCAATAGCAATAAATAAAATACCCTCAAATAGCCAAACCTGGTTTATCATGCCAAAAATAGAAGATGCACATGTTCAGCATTGTGATCTGTGTTTACAGAACACAAAGCAGAATCCAAAACAAGCCCAAACATGGTGTTACTGTCCAGACTAACAGGCACCGAGGCTTTGCATTCTTTACTGCCTTGTCCCAGGCTGGGGCCTGGGAAAGAAGGAGAGAGAGGGGTTAAGGTGAGTATGTGTGTGTGTCGGGGAAATGCAGGGATGTGTCCTGGGACGTGTCCTGGATATGTTGTGGCTGCTCCCTCCCTGGAGGGGTTCAAGGCCAGGTTGGATGAGGCCTTGAGTGACCTGTACTAGTGGGAGGTGTCTCTGCCTATAGCAGGGGGTTGGAACACTTCCAACTTTACCATTCTATGATTCTATGTGTATTTTGAGTGTAATTTTGGGCCTTCCACCACAAATCCACGCCCTGCTACTGGGCAAACATAATTTTGGCAAAATTTACCCCTGCAGGAAAAATACACCCTGTGTAGGTTGTCTTTGTCCTATGTAAATATAGTAACTATACATGTAAACATAGTGAACAATGCATTACACAAACTCTGTATAAACATACATAACCATGTTCTTAAACAAGAGGTGATATAGAGTAGATTGGCTCTGCGTCCAGTCTTTAATGCTTTTAATTGTCCAGTCTATCCCCTGACTGTAGGATGAATTTGTTGCTGTAGAACTGATCTGCACCTGTAGATAGAGGAGTGCTGCTTCCTTGGAATACTGTAGGAAAACAAACTCAGCAGAGTGTGTGGAAACAGGATTTAAACAGTCAAAAGTCTGGAGCAATCCATCGTGCACTCATACTGTGTGTTTTCCTACATGTGTCTGTGGCCTCCCAGGCATATAAACCTCTATGTTTAGCCATTGTCATAGGTGCAATTCCAGTTGAGGGTAATTTCACCAAAACTGGTTGACCCACTTGGACTTGTATCACTAAATGCAGAGATTTGTCCTTTGGGCCACCTGGCATGTGATTAATATCCCTCACTGGTTCAGTAGGACAGAATGCCTTAATTTTGGGGCTGCCATAGTGTCCCCATCAGTTGTTCCCAGTGAAAACTACGTGAGGTAGATGTCTGTCCCAATTGCTTTTAGAGCCATTGGCATGTTTTTTAATAAGGCCATTTGTCATTTCCACAATACCATTAGCCTGGGGTTAATACAGAGTATGAAAATACCCATTTAAGTCCATCACCTCTGGCGCAGTCTTGTGCTGAGATTGCAGCGAAGTGTGATCTGTTGTCACTTTGTATACACTCAGGTATTGACAGAATGCTGAACTAATGTTTTAGAGCCTCAATGGTTTGAGCTCCTGTGGCAGTACTGGTGGCTGTGGCCATCACTAAGCCGGAAACTACTTCCACCCCCAACACTACGTACCTTCTCCCATGTGAGGAGGGTCTGAGAGGACCAACATAATCAATTTGCCATGTATTCCACAGCATTTTATCTTGCTTGATGTGTTGGGCTGGAGCTAGATTAGGATGGTTAACCTTGAGTCTAATTGGGCATTGCAATAATAACTGAAATAACTGTCTCACAGGTTGCCATGGAGACTGGCCATCCTCTGGACCTGCATTCGTGATAAAGGTCCGATATTCCTCAGTGACCTCTTTTGATATGTAGCCACTCAGCCAATCACTGCCAGTCATTTCCTTCAGTACTAACCACATTGATTTTTGCTGGGTAATCCACCTGTTCATTCCAGATTGAAGCATGCATTTCGTTTTTGGAATGTCCTTTTAGCCAGCCCACTTTAATGGGTTGTAGTGACACATCGAACACAGACTCTGCAATATAGTTCCAAGCAAAGACGTTTATTTGGCAGCAAATGTTGACTTATAAACGTTTCTAAACTGATCACATGAACCTAGCACACTGTTGCCACAATCTGATTGGTTGCATTTCTGTTAGCACACGCATGTGTTCAAGCTAGATATAAAATTGGCTAATGTTAACAAGCTTTTCAAAAACAGACCATCTTCCATATCTCCCCCTCCTTTTCTTTTTCCCCTCATAAAACCACACTATTGATTAATTTCTCCAGCATTCTTTGCATACAAGAAAGCAAGCAAGACAAGATTAACAATATAACAAAATCAATAAGATCGACAACCTGGTTTTGATAAGAGACCTTATCCACCCTGGCAAGCCCCATCCATCAGAGAAGTTTTCCAATCCAAAGAAGGTCTGGTCTTGTCGTTCATTAGCTTCAGGGATCTTGTACTACGTCATCCAAAAATCTGGCAAGAGCTGGTTGAACACTTCGAGCGAGGATCCACTTGGGCCCCAAATCTGTCAAAACAAGCATACCCTTTTCCCCACATTAGTAAGTCATAAGGGCCTTCCCATTTACCATCATGCAGAGACTTTATATAGACCTTGGCTTTTAGAGGGCTTTTTTCAAGGTCCTTGGACTGCACTGAAGCAAAATCAGAGAAAATTATTGATGTTTTTGCCTCTGTAAGGGAAAGAAAATTTAATATGTTTAGTGCTTTACTAAGCCTATTCTGAGGAGTTTCCCCAACTATTCCTCCTTTTTGTTTTTCTGCTAACCAGTGGGTACGTTCTACAATTGCCTGCCCTGTGGGGGAATGAGGGATGCCAGTCAAATGTGTTATACCCCATCGTGTCAAGAATTGTTGTGGCTTTGGGATATATATCCAGGACCATTGTCTGATTTGATGGTATAGGGAATTCCCAACACTGCAAATGCTGAAAACTGATGTCTAATAACATCCCTACTTTTTTTCCTCCTGTATGTACCATGGCCCAAATCACTCCCAAAAAAGTATCCACAGAGACATGGGTAATTTTAATCGACCAAATTCTGAAATGTGAGTAACATCTGTCTGCCATAACTGTAGGGCCTGTAGCCTGCATGGATTGATGAAACAAGCACACAGCCTGGTACCTGGTACTGGTCTGGTACAGGGGAGTCCTGGAACGAAGCCAATTGACAGGAGATCTGGACAGAGCCACACGCAGACCAATATGATCCAAGCAATGCCATGCTACTGTCCCTTTATTGAATATGAAACATGCATTATATACCCTTCTAACAGACTGTTCAAGCCAGCCTATTACAAAAGCAATTGGTTGAATTGTTTAAGGGACAAGGTCTTGACCCAGCCAGCTGGCTCAGATGGCCCAGATGCAAACTCTCGTGGAATTGTGTAATTGGTCTAATTCGTTAAGGCGCGCTGTGAGAAACTGAATAGTTGGACACATTACTGTCTGTTAGAATGCCTCTTGTTTGCCTTCAATCTTCCTGCTGTTGGCCCTTGTTATGCCTTAATTCCAGGTTGTTATTATAGTTCTTCTGCAGCTTCCACAGCCTGCGTCCTTGGCCATTGAGATAAACGTTTCAAGCAGGCTTGAGAAAGTTCAGATTACAATTTTGCAGCTAGCAAACTTAGTTAACTTGGATTTGCTCACATATCCAGCTAATAGAATCATAGAATCATCGAATCGTAGAATGGTAAGGTTGGAATGNTTTTCCTCAGGGCTGCTCTCCAGCCATTCCCCACCCATCCTGGATTTGTGCTTGGGATTGTGCCTACCCAGGTGCAGGACCTTACACTTGGCCTTGTTGAATTTCATGAGGTTGGCCTGGGCCCACCTCTCCAGCCTGTCCAGGTCCCTCTGGATGGATCCTTGCCCTCTAGCAATTCGACTGTGCCACACAGCTTGGTGTCATCTGCAAACTTGCTGAGGGTGCACTGATTCCTCTGTCCATGTCACTGACAAAGATGTTAAACAGCACTGGTGCCAGCACTGACCCGAGGGACGCCACTTGGCACTGGCCTCCAGGTGGACATTGTGCCCTTGATCACCACTCTCTGTGTGCCACCATCCAGCCAATTCCTTATCCAGCAGTGCTACACCCATCAAGTCCATGTTTTTCCAGTTTGGTGACCAGGATGTCATGTGGGGCAGAGTCAATTCCTTTGCCTGTGTCCATGAAAGGGCAAAATATTTTGATGCTCTAGCACTCTGATGAAAAAAATCATGAGATAACCGGGCTTGAGATAAGACCTAGGATATTGGAGAGAGATGCACAGGCAGTGTATATGCATCTGCAAGTGCATTTCACTCTGTAATAAATCCCAGGAGATCTGTATGACTTTTGACATGCATAACATAAATAGGATATTCATGATATGTCAAAAGAGACCATAAGGTTATAAACAATAGAAACAATTGCTCATTTGCAATGTGCTTAACCAAGATTTCTCTAGTCTAGGAATTATATTAGCAACATACTACGAGTCAGTAATCACATTTAAGGGGCAATTTTCCCACTTCAGAAAGGCCTGAATCACAGCATATAACTCTACAATTTGTGGTGAGCTGTGAACCAAAAAAAATGTCCTGTTTCCATTCCCAATTTTCCTACCAAACTATAACAGCCTTTCTAGATATACCCGAGCCATCAGTAAATACTGTAGGTTCTTCTACTGGCCTTAACTGACACAACGGTTTAGACACCAATGCTGTGTCTTTACAATAACTCATTATGTGCTGAGAAATGTATGTGAAGTTGCCTGGTAAAGCCTTCCAAGACAACCTGTAAAGGTAGACTGTTAGCGTGACACCAATCCAAATAGTAAGTTATAGGAATATAGATTATGGCTGGATCTTGTCCAGAGATTTGCAAAATTCTCTTCTGTCCTTTCATAATAACACCTGCTGTCATTCGAATCTGGGTATAGACGATCTTTTTTTTGGCTGATATGATGAGAAAATCCATTTTAAAATAACCAAGGGGTTACTGAGAGATGGTATCCATTGACCCAAAAGTCCATAGGTTTGGCAGAGTGTCACAAAAATAAACAAAAGAAAGGGATGACCTATATGTTGCCTATAAGCTTTCCTTTGTGTCAAAGCCTTTTCAGTTTTACGAACAGCTTCCTCTGCTTCTGGAGTTAACTGTCGTGGGGATAACAGAGCTGTATCATCCTTTAACAAGTCAAAGAGTGGGCTAAATTCAGCATTAGTAATCCCCAAATAGGGACATACCAAATTTATTGTCCCTAACAGCTTTTGCAAATCATTCCAAGATTTTACATTTATTTTTAATTGAACATTTTATGGTTCAATAGTTTGATCTAAAATTTTCCAACCCAAATATTTCCAGGGAGACATCGTCTGGACTTTATCTGAGGCAGTTTTAAGCCCTCTTTATTTGCAAGGCTTTTTGTGTTTGCAGTGATACTGCTTGCAACTGATACCTATCTGAGGCTGTGACAAGTATGTCATCCATATAATGATAACAAAAAGCGTCAGGAAACAATTTCCTTATTTCACAGAGAGATTCAGACACAAATTGCTGACATATGGTAGGGCTGTTTTTCATCCCCTGAGGCAACACTGTCCATTGAAATCTCTGTAAGGGTTCTGATTGATAGAGGGAACAGAAAAGGCAAATTTGTGTCTATCTGCTGGATCAAGAAAAATGGTAAAAACCCCAATCCTTTAAATCTATGACTAGAACATTCCAGTTTCTGGGTATCATGGTAGATGAGGGCATTCCTAGTTGTAAAGGTCCCATGTCTTCCATGACTTCATTTATTTTTCGAAGATCCTGCATCATTCACCAGGTTCCACTTTTCTTCTTTACCTCAAAGACAGGGGTGTTCCAAGGACTGGTTGTGGGGACAATGTGCCCTTCAGGAAGCTGATCCTGTACAAGTTCCTTTAAGGCACGGGTTTTTTCCTCAGTAAGGGGCTACTGATTCACCCACACCAGTGTTTCTGTAAACCAGTTGAACTTAGATGCAATAATAGGGGAGAACCCATCCCTCAGTGGCCCCTATGAAGAAGGAGAGGCAGTGCTAATACTAACGTTCCAGATTGACAGAACATCCCTTCCCCACAATTTAATAGGTGCTGTAGAAACGTAGGGATGAGTGGTGGCCATCTGTCCTTCTGGATTCACAGCTTGTATATATGTTGCACTTTGATGTGCCACTGTTGCCTCCCCAATTTCTGGAAGTGCATTAGAAGTGTTCAGTAAAGGCCACGAAGTCAGCCAGTCCTTTGCTGATACAGTAGTCATGTCAGCCCCTGTGTCAGTGTAGGGTGACCTGAGATCATCTTCAGCAACTGTCTTTCTCAACTCTCTCAGCAATGGCCACACCATTGGCTCATACACTGGACTGCCTTGTGCATTAGTAAAGACAGGAAAAGCCAGTAAATCCCCTCCCCCCTCTTCCATTGCTTCCTGTCTTAATTTTTCTTCAAGTTTCCACCGGGTCATGAGGTGGCCCCAATAACATCAGTCTAGCCTCAGGCGTAAACGAGTAGATGGGGATGCTAGAGAGTAACTGGGGGTGGGGGGTGCAGAAGGCAGTGGTGGCATAGGAAAGTCCGTAGTTGAATCATCAGGAGGAGACAGAGGGACTATGGGTGGCCATTCAGATGGTAATGTGAAACTTGGGCCTGGGGAAGTGGCAGCAGCTGCTTCTCAATCATAGAATCATAGAATAGTAAGGTTGGAAGGGACCTCAAAGATCATCTAGTTCCAACCCCCTGTCATAGGCAGGGACACCTCCCACTAGTACAGGTCACTCAAGGCCTCCTCCAGCCTGGCCTTGAACACCTCCAGGGAGAGAGCAGCCACAACCTCCCTGGGCAACCCGTGCCAGTGCCTCACCACCCTCACTGGAAAGAACTTCCTCCTAACGTCCAGTCTAAATCTTTCCTCTGCCAGTTTAAACCCATTCCCCCTTGTCTTGTCGGTACAAGACCTTGTAAATATTCCTTTCCCAGCCTTCCTGTAGGCCCCCTTTGTAGTGACACATCAGACGCGGACTCTACAATATAGTTCCAAGTGAGGAGGTTTATTTGGCAGCAAATGTTGACATATATTCTAAACTGATCACATGAACCTAGCACACTGTTACCATGATCTGTCAGCTTGCACTCAAGCTAGACATACAATTGGCTAATGTTAACAACCAAGCTATTCAAAACCAGACCATCTCCCTTAATGGGTCTGGACCGACTTATTTCCGATAGTCTCTGCCAGTCAGTAGGCCTCCACACTTCAGTGTTTGAAACCTTCCACTGATTTGCCTTCCACTGACAAATCCACTCAATGGCACCTTTGAATGTGGAGTAGGAATCAGTGTATGTGGCTTCTGCACCATTTTCTGCTGCCAGAATGAGAGCACATAGCTCTCCTACTGGAGCACTGCCCTCACCCTCCTCAGTGATAGTTTTATCTGTGCCAATTTCCAGGGCTGCAGCTTTGTAATGCCACTTTGATCCTACCCTATGGGAGGATGCATCTGG
>WBNM01005939.1:0-67926 GCA_013399055.1 Ramphastos sulfuratus | reverse complement strand
GTCCCTGCCTATGGCAGGGGGTTGGAACTAGATGATCCTTGAGGTCTCCTTCCAACCTTACCATTTTATGATTCTATGATTCTATGATTAAACTATCTTGTTTTATCAGAAACATTACTAGTAATAGAAAAGGAAAAGTGACAGAAAGCTAATTGCTCTTTCTGAAAGACACTTCTTCAAGGACACAATGATGCAGTGCTCCTGCTTGAGATGTGGCATAGCACATATGCTCACTTGCATGACTGTTGTAATTAAATTTAAAACATTTATTTCTCAATGGTTTTTTTCCCCTCCTTATTTAATATCTGTCTCTTGCCACTCTGTCTCATAACAACTCTATTAATTAAGAAAAAGTGTCAAAGGACCAGCTGATGAATGAATGAATCACAAAATTAAGAAACTGCTGGTTTCCAAGGTTTTCTTTCTTTTAGAGATTAGAACAGTTGCATCTCTTTGAAACTGCCTGTGTTAAATATGAGGACATTTGATATCATGCTTTCTTTGAAAGCAGGGCTCTCCTTTTATTTCAGTGGTTCAAGAAGCAACAAAAAAAAATTAAATAATTTATTTAGGGGGAAAAAAAAAAGAAGAGCTAGCAGTTTCTACAGTGTCCAAATCAGTTATTGTAGATTGATGTCTTTGCCTTGATCTCAAGAATTTCAAATACTTATCAGTCAATCATGTAAATTCCTCAGCTAAACCCCATACCTCATTAAATAAAGAAATAAGGAGGGTCTTGATATGCTTTCTTTAGGCCTGTTGCTCCACAGTCTGAAAATACAGATCATGGCATCTTGAAGTATTCTTAGGAGTCTCCTTTTTAAATAGCAAAGGAGCTTTATGTTTCTTCACACAGCTTATCACATAGAATCATAGAATCATAGAATGGTAAGGTTGGAAGGAGACCTCAAGGATCATCTAGTTCCAACCCCCTGCCATAGGCAGGGACACCTCCCACTAGTACAGCTCACTCAAGGCCTCGTCCAACCTGGCCTTGAACACCTCCAGGGAGGGCGCAGCCACAACCTCCCTGGGCAACCTGTGCCAGTGTCTCACCACCCTCACTGCAAAGAACTTCCTCCTAAATGCTCATCAGTGACATTTTCTTGCTAGTCCCTCTTAGGATTAACTTCAAGTACTACTTTCAGTGTTGGAAGGGAGACCATGGGACATAAATTTACTGGTGATTGTGCTAGTGTCACCAAGCAATGAAAGATTGTTGGGTGCTGAGATGACCTAATGAAAGGCAAGGGGGAAGGAAGGGTGTACTTAGAATCATAGAATCATAGAATGGTAAGGTGGGAAGGGACCTCAAGGAAGACATATGGAAAAACAAGATATATGTGTGTGAACCTTTTTGTATGCTCACTGACTTCTTAAAGAGATTAGGGTCTAATCAACCTTACCATTCTATGATTCTAATGGGAATATTGCAGAACAGAAAGAGTGACTCAAAACATCTGCCTATAGGAGTGTATGTCCCAGATTCTGTGCTCTCTTCATTCTAGGTGCAAAGCAAAACAGGGGGAAACAATTCTGTGGCATGTACCCTGCTGAGATACAAACCACAGGAGGAAAGCTGAAAACACTTTTAAGCATTACAGGTGAGATGGGAAATGGCTTGAAAGGGGGAAAAAAAAGAGGGCTATTTCCCCAGAAAACCTGTTACTGGTGCTCAGTATGGAGTGCTCTGCATCCTGGAGCTGCCACATGAGTGTCTGGTGACACACCACATCACAGAGGGGTGTTACTGATGGAGAAGGAGCAGCTACTGCTGTGCAGGTAAGAAGCTATCACCAGTTTGAACGGGAAGAAATGATCATTACTCGTTTTCACAGCCTTTTGCAGAGCTAAGCAAACACATTTTACAGGGCTTCCAAAAGGCACACAAGTGCTCCCTTGAGAGATCAGCTAGCTTTCAGCTAATTCTGGGCTCCCCTATATTGGTCATCTTTGCATTTCTTTGGATCAAGACACCAGTGCTTTGGTGAGCTGCAGTAACACACACTACACTATGCACAGGTAACACCATTGTCCTCTTTCCAAACCACAGCTACTTCACAGCCAAAGTTCTGCTGATGTATCAGATCCAATGTCCAAAGTATGCCAATAGATGTATTTCATCTATGTCACCTGTTTCATTCCATTATGTATTTCTGTTGATAGACGAAAGCCAGCTTTTGCCCTGAGCTGTGCTTTCTCATAATAGATCATTTTCTCTTTGGAGCAGTAAGCCTACTTTTGTTCCTGCTTCTTTAGGATGGCACAGCTGGTTTGTTTACTACTTTCAATCCTCACCTTTCATCTGTTTTCCCCATTCTCTCATGGCATGCTTAGAGAATCTTAGGTGATTTGCCCCCCTTTAGTCANTCTATGATTTTATTATTCTATGCTGTGCATTACAAACCAGTATCCAGATCTGGTCTGCTGCCAAAGTGGAAGCTGAAATCAGAGGCAAATCTGAGCCATTTATAAATCAGTCATGACCAGATTTTTGCTATCATTTGTGTCACACAGTATCGTGCACTGCGGCAACTTGAAGGGGGAAAGCATCACTCAAGTTGTAAAGAGGTTCAGAGTGACAGCATTTAAACTCAGTCCCCCAGAGAATCTAGACTTCTCAAATTTCTCTCTTCTTATCAGGTAAGACCTCACGCAGCATGGTAGCCCTTGTCCACACCTGCTGAGCTGCCCCAGTGTACCGGGTTAGGGTGGATGCCTCACCTGGTAGAATAAACTCACCACAACATGGATTTTTTTGTGAAGTCAGGAAAAAAAAAAGTAATTCTTATAGTTTAAACTAAATATAACAGTATAAGGAAAAATAGAACTGCTACAAGAATATAATAACTTGAGGGAAGATGGGGAAGGGGTCAAGCAGTGGTTAAGCAGCAAAAGCAGCAGCAGCAGCCAAAACAGGGGTAGGGGAAGATAGCAGCAGGCGCAGGTGAAGCAGCAGAAGCAGCAAGGGGAAGGTCCAAGCTGTGCTTCCAGACATAAAGCTCTTGATGCTCCAATGAAATTATATTAACTTATCCATCGTTGCCATTGTATGGCCTATCCCTAGAATGTTCACCTCAGAGCTTCCACCTTTAAATTTCTCTGTTCTGAATTTTTTTATTTCTGAGGTAGGAATCTAACTCGGCCACACCCAGCCAAGAGTCCCCTTTTCCTCAATATGCAGAGCAGCACTTCATTCCTTTCCTGGTCTCTGAGTGACTTAATGCCATGCACCTTCATTTGTCAGGCCCTGTGACCTGTGGAGATGTCCCTGCCACATGCATGTTTAGAGCATATGGAGATGTGCTACGCCAGTGTTACAAAATCTACAAATCTGCTTTCTTCTCTCTCTAATTGCCTCTCAGGGGCAACACCAGCATCTCCTAACCTCTGGGATAAGGAGTGTCCCCTTGGTGAACATCAGGGGAGACACCTAGCACAGCTGCAATAGCTACTGAACTCAGCAGTAAATAGCTGGTGCCCTTCAGCAGGACCCGTGCTCTTGTACCTGTAGCTTTTGCCCTGTGTAGAATACAGACTGCATGCTCAGTCTCTGAGACTGCAGTTCCTTAAGGAATTTAGTTCTAAGAATAAGCAGTGAGAAATAGAACCTATCACTTTTGGGAGAATTCTCTTATATAAATTTAATTTAATTCATAAATATTTTTTCTATACAATATTCTCTTCATGCACCCAGAGTCTTAACTCCTGTATCACAGATTGCAGTCCCTTGTCTATACTTCCCATCCACCCTTCCTTCCTTCCTTTCCTTCCTTCCTTCCTTTCCTTCCTTCCTTCCTTTCCTTCCTTTCCTTCCTTCCTTCCTTCCTTCCTTCCTTCCTTCCTTCCTTCCTTCCTTCCTTCNGTGTCAGGCTGTAAGCTAGCTGTCACTCCAAAGAACAGCCAGCTTTTCTTTGGACCATCTACCAAAAGTCACAGCATCAGAAAAGCATCTGATGACCTAGCATGTCTAACAGACAAGAGAAGAGCAGAGTACATCTGCAGATGAATCCTTGCAGTGTCACTGAAGGGCTCTCAGTGGTGCTGAAAGCAGTTTTATACCCTGAAACATGCTACGGATAGTAAGTGCCAAATGCCATGAATTTGGTAGGAAGATGCTAAGGGGAGGAGTGGGCAGGAGAAAAGCAGCCTGGGTCCTGTCCTGTTTCATTCTAAACACAGGGCTGCAGATTTAGCCCCAGATTTGAGTCCTGTCTGAAGAGATGAGACAGGGGATGTGTAAGGGAATTTTGGGAGCAGGCAGGGCAGGAGCGTCTCCAGGTTCGTTTTGGCCAAGCCTCCTTGGCTGGACTGAGTGCCATTCTTACAGGGCTCCAGTTTGTGAAGGAGAGGGATGAGCTGGGTGGAAGGAGGGAAAAAAAAACAACAAACCAAACCACAAAAACCAAAAAACAGAAGGACAGGGGAAAAGAGAATTTGTGGGGACAGGCAGCAAGAACTGAAGGGAGCTTCATCTGCAGAGAGAGAGGTTGAAACAGCAAATCAGCCTGTCATCTCAGAGCAAAGGTTGTCTTGGAAACCTGGAAAACACTGCACTCCTGCACTTTCGGCAACCTGACAGTTTCAGTGTCCTCAGCTCTCAGGAGTGATGTCTTCCCTCCACCATCCCTGTGTCTCACCCCAATGCCTTGCATGGATCCACATGCCTGGAGCTGGTGTACAATTTGGGTATAGAAGATAGGGAGGAAGGTCACAGCTGGATCCTATCTTTCTGCTCCTTTCCTACCCTTTGGCTTCTCTCAGCACTTCTCTGATGTCAATGCCAGCTTTAGTCTCCCTATCTCTTGCCCAGCTTGGTGCCAGTGGTTGTTTTTATTGCTGTCACAGGCAGCCTCACAACTTCTGCCATCAAACTTTCTGCGTGAGGTTTGCATGCTCAGAGAGTAAGCATCCTCAGCCCTTTGGTGGGAAAAAAACAAGGAATAAGCTCTTGAAAGGAAGGCAGTAAAATGCTGAGGAGAGAAACCTAAGGGCTAATCTTAGCTAGTCAAAATCAACAAGCAGAGCAATTACTCAAAGCTTTGCTTTCTTGTGACCAAAAAAGGTAGGAAAAATTGGGAGCCACAGCCATGTCACAGCAAATCATGTGAAAAAGACACCCACTCCTAATCACACTTAGCTAAAAAAAAAATATCTATCCATGATATAGCACATGTGAACTGCATAAAGGTGGCTGCTAATTCACTGAGGTAGGAGGAATCACAAAACTGGTGTTACGTGTCACATTTTTAAACTGCATCTGTCCTGGGAGACCCTGTCACCGAGTTCCTTACACACAAGGAGCAGGAGCACTCTGGTGGCACTGCTAACCTCACAAGAAGCATTGTCTTGGCAGGAGTTTGGTCATACTTAGCAGATTATCCGTACCAGGAGGGCTAAAATTTTCATCAAACAGTGGAATTTGTGACAGGCGGCCTGCTAACCATGTCCTGCTCAAGGGTCTGTTCACAGCAGATGCTTGACTCCATCCTGAGCACAACCCAGAGTGGCTGCTCCCTAGGCTGTAACTGCTTCTGTGCCCATGGCTCTGCTGCAGCAAAATGACATGGCAAAGCCATTTAGGCCACCAAGTCACTGGGTTATCCTGCTCCCCAGCTTTCTGATGGAAAAGCAGGCAGTAGAGCACAGTGGTGGGGTGGAAGCCCAGCACAGGCACTGTCAGCAGCTAACACTGGAATGCAGGGCACAGGGTGTGCCAGGGCAGGCAGGTCTCATCAGAAGAGATGGCTGCAGCAAGGCTTGTTTTTATCCCACTGCGAAGCGAACGCTGTTGTGTTCATCTTCGCTCTGTGCTCCTCAGGAACGCTTGTTCCAATGTGTCCAGCAGACCCCGTGGGCAGGAGCGTGTTTCAGGCCCCTGAGACGCGGTTCCGAGGGCATCACGCCAGCGCCTCCAGGGCTCCTGCCAGATGTCCCGCGGGTGTCACCTGCCTTGGGCTGGCAGCTTCTGGCTCTGACACTCCTGTTCATGAAGACCACGAGATGGCACTAGCAACTTGCGCAGGCTGGTGGCTTCCCAGCAAGGTACGAGGAACAAAACAGAATACTGCATTGCTGTGATCCTGTCACAAAATACAGGTAATTCACAGTCACAGAGATGTGAACAGAACATTCCTCCTTTTGACTGCTCAGTTCTGGCTAAATCCATTTCCATTGTCACTTCATTACATACTAATAGTCAGCAATTTTTATTGACGATGGGCAGAGTGAATTGAAGGCCTTCACCCATCAACCTGCCACGCCTTTAATGCCTCGTAAATTTGGGAGAAAAGTGATTAAAAACCACAACTGACTTGAAAGTGAGCCGTGCAAGAGGCTGAATCAAAGCAGAGACAGGGTGTACCTGTTCAGTTGCGAAGCTAAGACTCCAGATGGCTTTTCTGTGGCTAGATTGAAGCGACACTCTATCTGTAAATGGCTAAATAAAAGTGAGCTATCTCCAGCTCCAAAGGCCAGCCCAGCACTCTTTGNCCCAGCACTCGGTTGCTGTCTGGGCTGCATGTGCACACTGCAGGCTCACGTTGAGCTTTTCATTGACTCAGACCCTCAGGTCATTTTCCTCAGGGCTGCTCTCCAGCCATTCACCACCCAGCCTGTATTTGTGCTTAGGATTGTCCCCAGTCATTGACTCCATTGGCCAAATGCATATCACAGAGAGGTTTGCTTCCCTCCAGGATTGCTGCACATTTCTTATGGCTTTAGGGCACAATTCTATTTTTCAGAGGAGGTTGTTATCCGAAGTGAGGACTGTGTTGCAGGTGTTTACACTTGAAGTGTGACCCTGATGGGTTGGTGGGATGCCTAAGGTGCGTGTGGGAGCACATGAGAACGCAAAGTTTGACAGGATAGTGCTGGAGACAGAGGGGTTCAGGCTTCATGTAGCCTATTCCACAGTGGGGATCAGTTAGTGTCTGGGAGAAAGCTGCCTGAGGAGGTTCAAAGCAGTCAACAAGCAATGTAATGATTCAGTGTCTGCACTTTCTCCCTGTCCTTCTTCCATTTACTCTTATATACACTTCACAGGATTCACAAGGCTTTGCAGGGCTTTCTACATTGAGCATTTGGATTCCTCCCCCACACACAGACATGGAGGATGTTTCCTTCCAGCAACCTCACAACCTTGTTCCTGTACTCAGAGTGACAGGATCATTCCCAGATATGGAAGCAACATTGACCGCTACTCTGACTTCTGGAACAGGAAGTGCTCAGTGAAATTATCTGGGTGATGGCTGCAAATAAACATGATTATCTTCTCACACAGGGCATGGATTCAATGCTCCCCACTGGCATGAACTCCTGTAAAAATCAGAGCAATGAAAAGAGATTCCAAGGGGAATTTGATAAATTGGTGGAGGATGAATCCTTGGTAGTACAATGTAGCAGTTGGTCACACAGTGATCTGAATAGAGTTTTTGGCTCAGGATGTCTGCATTCTGTGTAAATATAGCAGTTTACACTACAGTGAATCCTGGAAGCTGGGAAAGGATGCCACAGGGAGGATTGCACTGTACTCAAATGACGTTTATCCTCAGATGAGAGAGAATTCATTACATGAACAGTAATCATTTTGAGCTAGTTTGGAGAAGAGTCACTGTGGTTTTATAAAGAAAAATCACAGCTCATGAATCTATTAATGGTTTCAGAAAGCAACAACGAATAGGTGTACAGCTAAGAACAGTTTTCCAAAGTCCTTGATCAAAGCTTCTTAAAGAAACCATGCTGTGATGGTTTAGGAGGTAAGGTTATGTGAACAAAGGACTGATTAAAAGGCAGGAAACAGAAGGTAGAAATAAATAGCCAGTTCTGACAGTGGAAAGAGGTTGGCAGTGGAGTCATGCTGGGATTTGTACTCAAGCTTATATTGTTCAGCATGACTTAAACCTACAAAAGGGGGGCTTCATCAGATGGGAGTTTATTGAGGTTATTAAGCATCCGAGATAGTAAAGATGATGAATGACTGGAAAAGCTGCAGAAGAGTCTCACAATACACAGCAACTGAGCAATAAAAAGGCAGATGAAATTCAATGTATCTAATTCTAAAAGTAATTACATTAAAAAAAAAAATCCAATTTTACATACACAATGATTGGCTCTGAACTGACTGTTATTGCTTGAGAATTAAACTTTGGGGTTATATTAAGATCTGTGAAAAGTGTAGCTCAGTACTTGGCCAGTCAGAGCAGCAAGCCACATTACTAGGAAAGGAACAGGAAATAAAACGGAAAAATCCTTCAAGCCATTCTTTGAATCTACAGTGCATCTGCACCTCCACAACTATGTGTGGTTATGGACCCTCTAGCTCAAAAAACACACAGTGGAACAGAAAAAACCACAGAGGGTAGCAAGCATGAACAAAAGCATGGACTAGTTTTCCTATGAAGAGTAACTAGCCTGAGCAGGACTTCTCAGCTTGAAAGAAGAAAACAGAACAGAGCGGTGTTTTATAGAACTCTGTGAAGCCATTAATGGTCTGGAAATGGTGAACAAGAAGCAACAATTGACTGTCTCTCCCTAGAGTGAAAAAGAGTATCAAATGGAGCTAGCAGGTGGCAGGTCTGGGAGATAACTCTTCCTGTACAACGTGCAGTAGTTTCACATGTAGCAGTGGAACTCCTTCTCACAGGAAACTGCAGATGATAAACAGGCTCAGAAATCAACTGTACACATTCAGGAGAGGAAAGCCATCTACAAATGTGCCATCTACGTCACCTCAGACCTTCCTGAGCCATGCAATTTTTTGTACAGCCATTTGGTATGTTCTTATGAAGGCACTTCAGGTGTCCGAGATAGATAGGCCATTGAAATGCCTGCAGAGTATGAAACTGCATGTTTCAAAAAGCCTCCATACCCAGGATCACAAGAGCTCATCTCCTTGCTGATATCAACCACTGAAAACACCAATGTGTTTCTTCAATAGTTAATGCATCCAGTCTTACTCTGCTTCCAGAGCCCTTTGTGAAATGGGACTGTCTTACCAAGATCAGGGTAGTTTTGTTCTGATGCTCAGGTTGTTAAACCTTAACATCATTCCTGAAAGACCTCAGCACACCAAGGATGTAAAACCAGATAATTAGAGATGTAGTGGGTCAGGTGCATATCTAGAACTGCTGTGGCTAGATGCATGTACTTCAGGAAAGGATGGCAGGTGATGATGAGGTCTGTGCTCTGGGCAGCTGAGTGGCATGAATGTAGGCACATTTGCATGAATGAGAACTTGCACAGAATCAGACAGTCAAGAATAGCTCACAGGTTAGGAGCAGCTAACAAAAGAGATGTTGTTGTTGGCATCTCCTACAACTCACTCAATCGAGAAATGGAGAAAGATTTTTTTAAACAACTGGAAACTAGCTCAGACCAGACTAGAACAGCTCCCATTTTCTGTAAGTGGCAAAATCTGCCTCCGTCTTCACTCCCAAGAGTGAAGGCCTCTCAGGCCTGGGAGGTGTCTGTGTCTAGTAGCAAAGGATAAAGGTACTAATCAGACCAGAGAAGGATCAAGTCAGACATACAAAAAGCTTATCACAGTCAAGTTCATGGGGCTGGATTGGCTCCATCTGACAATGCTGAAGGAAGTTGCCAATGTCGTTGTGAAACTGCTTTCTACTGATTTTGAAAGGTTGCAGTGCTTAAAATAGCAGATAGCTGGAAGAAAGAAAATATCATACCCTATCTGAAAAAGGGCAAGAAAAACAATTAGAGGAACTACAGACTGATAAGTCTAACCTCATGCCCCTGGATGATTATCAAGAAAGCCTCCTCAAAGCTATTTCCAGGCACAATATGGACAAAAAAGAGATTTGGAACAGCCATCATGTATTTATGAACGGTAAAGCATGTCTGACTAACTTGTCATCTTTGATGAAATCACAGAATCACAGAATGTCAGGGGCTGGGAGGGACCTCAAAAGATCATCTAGTCCAACGCCACTGCTAGAGCAGGATCACCTGTACCAGATCATACAGGAACACATTCAGGTGGGTTTTGAATATCTGCAGAGAGGGAGACTCCACAACCCCCCTGGGCAGCCTGTTGCAGTGTTCTGTCACCCTCAAAGTGAAAAATTCCTCTTCATGTTTGTATGAAACTTCCTATGCTTCAACTTCCACCCATTGCCCCTTGTCCTGTCATCAGGCATCACCAAGAAGAGCCTGGCTCCATACTCCTGGCACTCACCCTTTACATATTTATATACATTAATGAGGTCACCTCTCAGTCTCCTCTTCTCCAACCTAAAGAGCTCCAGCCCCCTCAGTCTCTCCTTGTAAGAAAGACATTCCATTCCCTTAATCATCTTTGTGTCTCTGTGCTGGACTCTCTCAAGATGGTTTTCTTGGTGGGTGGAGAAAGAACAGTGGATATAATTTTGCTTGACTCCAGCAAGGCTTTCAGCAAAGTGTCTCACAGTATCCTTGCAGCCAAATCAAGGAAACATGGACTGAACCAATAGGTGGACTACAGTGTGGTTGAAGGGTACTGGACAGCATCACTGGCAGACAGCTGCAAGTGGCACAGTTCTGAGGTCAACACCGGTGCCTCTGCTGTACAACACTTTTGTCTAGTCTTGCATAGGGACAAAATGCACCCTCAGCAAGTTTGTAGGTGACTAATATACTGAAGAAGAGACCTGCCATTCACAAAGACCTTCCCTGGCAGAAGGAAGGTGCCAACAAGAACCTCACAAAGTTCAACAAACACAAGTCCTGCACCTCATGAGGACTAGCCCTGTACAACTGTACAGGCTGGAAAACTAATGGCTAGGGAACAGCTTTCTAGAAAAGCATCTTGGGGTCCTAGTGAAGAGCAAGTTGAGCATGAATAAGTAGTGCACCCTTGCAGTGATAAGGCCAGCAACATATTGGATGGTATAAGCAAGGGAATTTCCATCAAGTTGATGAAAATAATTCTTCCCACCTACTCAGCACTCCTCAAACCACATCCAGAGTGTTGTGTAGGATTTTAGGTTCCCCAGTTATGACAAGAGATATTGAAAAATTGGAGANTTGTACATTGTGGTAAGCTGTAAATAGAGCTTCAGTCCTTAACTTCCAGCTGGCTGAGTCTAGTCTGGGTGATTTTTACAAAGTGTGGGGGGCAGGGAACTCCCAAACCATCACACATGGTCAGGGAACTAGAGTATATGATGAGCAAGGAGAGGCTGCAGGAGTGGTGGTAATCTCTATGGTGGACTGGCACAGGCCCCCTTAAGAAAGTGACAGAGTTCTCCAGGAGGAACAGAGAGGTCCAGGAGGTGGACTCTGGAAATCATAATTTTTGTTACTCAATCCCATAATCCTGCTATCACATTACAAGTGAGCAGCAAAGCCAAATTCTTCTCTTTTCACTCCCTTCCTTTGGCTCTCCAGAGGGAGTCTTATCTGGTAAACAATGGGGAAGTAACCCGCTCGCAGCCTTCAAGGGCACAGTGAAGTTCTTGCTGCACAGTCAGACTCATTTGGGTGTAACAGAAGACAAGGTGGTGGTGGTGGTGGGATAAAATGAGCACTGAGGTTTTGTGGTTTAGCTTGGTTGGGGGGAAGGTTTTGAGGGAATTCTCATGTATCCTGTATCTGTATTAGGTGTTAAGGATTCATGTATGCTGTATTTTTTCCTGTACATCTTTAGACAGACTTTTCTGTATTCCTCTCCAATTCATCAAGAGCATTTTTATTTTACTGCCTTTGACAATAAAATAATTATTTCTGTCCACTCTTTACAAAATGAAGGCAATCTCCCATCACTTAGAGGAGTTACAGATAAGACAGAGCCAGAGTTTCTCAGAGGTAAGAGGGAAGGATCACAAATTCAGACAGGGGAAATTCTGACTCCAGATTAGGAAGCAGATTTTCACTATGTGACAGTGGTTAAGCACTGGCATGCACAGCTGAGAGATATTCTGAAATTGACACTGTTAGAAGTTTTCAAACTTGATTGGGCAAGGTCCTGAACAATCTTGATGTAACTTCATAGCTTTGAGATTTGAGCATCTTTGTGCCTTACTTCTTCAGACATTTTGGAGTAGATGACCTCCAGAGGCCTCTTCCAACTCCTGATGACTCTATGATTCTATAATTGCTGTATAAATATATATAAACCTCATTTTGTCAAACCACAAACCCATAAAACCTAAACAAAGCCAAACATACATAGCTTTGCATATAATGTTGACAAGCTGACACATCCCACAAGGGGAATTAAAAAGTGTATAATAGATAGCACCACACAATGACTGAAACAATAGGGAAGCACCATTATCAAGACCAACACACATGAGACCAACCAAGATGGGATTTAAGCATGCAGGATTACCAATATGTGTCACAGCCTGTATTTTATCATTCAGATTTACTGGAGCAAATGATTTACAGCAACACAGTGAGAATCAAAAGATCCGGTCTGCAGAGGGCAAAGCTGAGTCCAATATAAAAATATTTTTGCTGTTTACTTTGTCATCATCCCACCAGTGTGCACTGCCAAGAGCTGCAGAGCTTGTGCCACTGCATTTGTTTTGAAGCCCAGTTTAAAGAGTCAGTCAGTCTGTAATGCCTCCTAAACAAGCATGCAGAATTGTAGAATCATAGAATCATAGAATGGTAAGGTTGAAAGGGACCTCAAGGATCATCTAGTTCCAACCCCCTGCCACGGGCAGGGACACCTCCCACTAGTACAGCTCACTCAAGGCCTCCTCCAACCTGGCCTTCAACACCTCCAGGGAGGGAGCAGACACAACCTCCCTGGGCAACCTGTGCCAGTGTCTCACCACCCCCACTGGAAAGAACTTCCTCCTAACATCCAGTCTAAATCTCCCCTCTGCCAGTTTAAACCCATTGCCCCTTGTCTTGTCATTGCAAGACCTTATAAATAGTCCCTCCCCAGCCTTCCTGTAGGCCCCCTTCAGATACCGGAAGGCTGCTATAAGGTCTCCTCAAAGCCTTTTCTTTTGCAGGCTGCAGAGCACCAACTCTCGTATTCTGTCCTCATAGCACAGCTGCTGCAGCCCTCTGATCATCTTTGTGGCCCTCCTCTGGACCTGCTCCAACACTTCCATGTCCTTCCTGTGCTGAGGGCTCCAGAACTGCACACAGTACTCCAGGTGGGGTCTGACGAGAGCAGAGTAAAGGGGCAGAATCACCTCCCAACCTTCTGGGCTTAATGCAGAAGGTTAAGCTCAGCTGACTCTACCTCTGTATTTTATTGCACAGAAGGAATGTTTTTTGGGGGTAGAGGAAGACAGAAAGTTCAGGAAAACCCTGAACTTTCTCAGATGACATTGTCCACGATTCAACCAAAACAATGTGATGCATAAATAAATGCCATGAAATATGTGCATATTGAGTTCTCTGAATAGATTAGCATCTTACTACATAATGGGAAGAGAATTAATGAAGCCCACCTTCAGTGAAACACTCCTCAAAGTCTGACTTGCTTTATTACAGACAAAAATCTGTAGGCACAATCCCAAGCACAAATACAGGTTGGGTGGGAAATGGCTGGAGAGCAGCCCTGAGGAAAACGACCTGGGGGTCTGGGTTGATGAAAAGCTCAACATGAGCCTGCAGTGTGCACATGCAGCCCAGACAGCAACCGAGTGCTGGGCTGCTGCAAGAGCAGTGTGGCCAGCAGGGCAAGGGAGGGGATTCTGCCCCTTTGCTCTCATCAGACCCCACCTGGAGTACTCTGTGCAGTTCTGGAGCCCCCAGCACAGGAAGGACATGGAAGTGTTGGAGCAGGTCCAGAGGAGGGCCACAAAGATGATCAGAGGGCTGCAGCAGCTCTCCTATGAGAACAGACTACAAGAGTTGGGGGTCTTCAGCCTGTAAAAGAGAAGGCTTCAAGGAGACCTTAGAGTAGCCTTCCAATATCTGAAGGGGGCCTACAGGAAGGCTGGGGAGGGACTATTTATAAGATCTTGCAATGACAGGACAAAGGGCAATGGGTTTAAAGTGGCAGAGGGAAGATTTAGACTAGGTGTCAGGAGGAAGTTCTTTACAGTGAGGGTGGTGAGGCACTGGCACAGGTTGCCCAGGGAGGTTGTGTCTGTTCCCTCCCTGGAGGTGTTCAAGTCCAGGTTGGAGGAGGCCTTGAGTGAGCTGTGCTAGTGGGAGGTTGGAACTAGATGATGCTTGAGGTCCCTTCCAACCTTACCATTCTATGATTCTATGATTAAAAATATTTCTGTGCACTATCATCTCTGTTTTACCTGACAGTAGGACACTCAATTATTCCACCATTTGGTTACAAGCACCATGAATGTAAACAATTAAAAAGTTTATTTCTAGTTAACCAATCAGTAGAGAGAACAGAAATACTTGAAGACAGAACCAGCGGTGATTGCATAAATTCAGAGTTTGTGGTAGCTCATTTGGCTTTCTTCCCATTAGGATTAATATGGTAGAATCTGGAGCTGAGATGTGTGTGGAGCTGATGGTTAATGCCACACATGAGCCTCAGGATCGACACTTGAGCTAACCCATGCTTGTTTGTAGACCTTCAGTATCAGTTCTTACTGTCACATGAGGAGATGGTCTCCATATGTGCTGAACTTCTTCCAGAGGCATACCCAGGGTGGAAAGATGTTTCAAAGCCTCCTCTTTATTAAAAGCCCAAATCAGCTCTTGTTAGGAGTCTGGATGTTGGCATGATTCCAGGATCAGACAGACCCGAGCTCAAATCATATTCTGATTTCATGTTCTGATCATATGTTATCAGTACTATTAAAATATTATGATAAGGTGCTGGGTATTTTTTTACATTCCAAATAATGAATACTAAAATTTGTAACAGATTTGAACCAAATTGATCCTATTCACTGTCATATCTGTAAGTGGCTAGTGTTGATAAAATTACTGTCCCATAAAATACATGATGCTGTTTCCTCCTTTATATTTGTACTGTCATGAATATGACAGAAAATAATTGAATCAAAACTTTGAACCAGTCCTGGGCAGAGCTGTTCATATGGCGCAAGCTGATGGAAAAATAATTGCTGGTCCAACTTCACAGTGTTTTAGAATCATAGAATCATAGAATAGTGAGGTTGGAAGGGACCTCAAGGATCATCTAGTTCCAACCCCCTGCCATAGGCAGGGACACCTCCCACTAGTACAGCTCACTCAAGGCCTCCCCCACCCTGGCCTTCAACCCCTCCAGGGAGGGAGCAGCCACAACCTCCTTGGGCAACCTGTTCCAGTGCCTCACCACCCTCACTGGAAAGAACTTCCTCCTAACATTTAGTCTAAATTTTCCCTCTGCCAGTTTAAACCCATTGCCCCTTGTCCTGTCATTGCAAGACCTTGTAAATAGTCCCTCTCCAGCCTTCCTGTAGGCCCCCTTCAGAAAGCAAATTTACAAGCATTTTGACAGGGTACAAACAACACCACAGAGATCAGGCTTTGGATAAATGGGGTCTGCTGTGTTCAGAGGGTGGTTCGTTTAAAGGCCACAAAAGTCAGAGGAAAGACTGCGTGGACTCGGAGGGAGTGTAAAGCAGGTAAACACATGCACGTCATGACATATCCTTCATTGGTGCTATTCCTGGTCCTAGACATTTCATAATGGAACAGTTTACCCAAACTGGAATAAGCCTAAACAGTCTGGAGGTTGATAATCTCCTGTACTCTTAGAGCTTGACAAGATTTTCCTACTTATGCATCATGTTTAGCGCTGAAGACAAAGTCTACCTCTGGTAAGTGCTATGATAGTATCTCACAAAGAGGAGACTTGGACTTCAGCCTGATGCCTCTTTCCCTGTGTGAAGAAAATGACAGCAAAAGGAAAAATCCTTGAGGAGTAGCATCCTGACTCTTGACTATCCCTCTGGCCTCTTCTGGACTGGGAGTGTGGGTTTAATAGAATCCCTATAAATCTCCTTTAAACCTGTACTCAATTTCCCGCAGGCTTTCTTCCAGAATTGTTTGTACAAACTGCTTTCACTTAAATGGGCTAGGGGAACTGTTCTCCTTATTGTAATTATTATTTAGAGTATGTGTGTATTTTGGGGAGTTTTGTTTGTTTGTTTGTTTGGCATTTTTATTATTATTATTATTTCAAAGCATCAATTGTCCTGAGTAAAACTACTGGTAACGCAGCAAACATTTTTCTCCACAAATGCATTTTTATTCCATCCATCACAATGCCATCATGGCAGGTCTGCTTTATCTGTACATAGGTTACCTACAACGTTATTCACACACCTTTTAACGTGGTTGTTTTCTCACTGGCTAGACCAGAGCTGAAATCAGCACTACTTCTCTGCCAAAAATGTAACTTTTCAGAATGTGCATGATCTGTGTATACAACTCAGATCCTGGTGATGATACTTAGCTGTCACATTAATAGGTTTTTTGTTTACATTTTGTGATTTTTTTTTAATACCAAATAAATTGGAGCAAAATAGGTTATCAAGAATGAGAATTTTAGAAACCTCACCTGAAAAGGCATCAAAATTTGACCTTGGATAGAGTTATTTGAGAATTAAGTGTGGTTTATTCATAAATATGTACCTTGCACTGGAAGTATGAAGAATATGTTTCTGAATTAATTAACAGAAACATAACAACGTCTTAAAAAATAGGGAGCTGCCATATGCTTGGGACTAATGTTGTAGCAATATATAAAAATGATAGTCTGTCTTCCATGTTTTGTATTCCAAAAACGTTGCATGGGTTAGAAGCAGCAAACATTGTTTACTTGAGTTACCACTGTCTACACAAGTTGTTCTGACAACAGCTCTGATGGCTTCTTTCCAACTGGAGGAACCCATTTTTGTAAGTTGAACATGCTGTGAAAGGTTTCCCTTTTAGCACTTTCTGCATCCTGGACTGTCAAAGTAGGAGATACAGCAGAACTTCCTCTTCCCTGGGGAAGGTGTGAAGCTTCTCCTCACCTTAGCACTTCCAGTTCTGAGGTAAGAAGGAAATGTGTCTTCACAGGAAATGTCTTGCCTGCCTCCACTCTCTGGAAACTTGTTACTGGGGCCTGCTATGCTTAGAGCTGCCATTGGACTTGTGGAAGGGAAAGATGACCTCTTTCTTCTCTCATTTTTCCTGATTTAAAGAGAATTGTCTCAAGAAAGTTAAAGGAGTTTGTGGTCACAAATCAATCTTTGTTTTCTGCCAAAGAAAACTGGATTATTATTTGACTCTTCGGGTATTTCCTTCACCACTAGCCTAAGGGCCAGTCATAGAAACCATCCACCTTGCACTGCCATGGACAAGCCTCTGCTAATCATCTCCCTCAGTACAAAGGCACAGGGTGCTAGAACAGACTGCTTTGCTGTGCATGGTTTAGGGACAACCATCTCTGAGGGATCCAAGTGCTTTCTCCAAGTATTTATCATGCTCTGCTTTGTCACCTCTCCTTAGCAAGGAACCTTCTGCAAGCCCAAGGTGGGCCCACTACTGTCACATTTGCCCCACAAGATGTAAGACACAAGAAACTTCAGATGTAAAATTCTTCTTCATTAGCTGGTGATGCTGGACAAACACTGTCATGACCATCCAGAGAACAAGCAGCTCCTGTTGAGGACTGTTTGGGCTGCTTGGAGAGAGATGCTGACATGAATGAGCTGGAAGACCATTCAGAAAGAGAAGGCAGTGCACCATCAACTGACTTGAAGGTATTGCATGTATCTGATAGAGGCCTTCCACCAGTGGCCTTCTGTTTAGCTTTACTGACAGTTCGTTTCCATAGGGGAAGAGAGGCTTCCACGTCATTGCAAAATCCATTAAGGGCGGAGTATGCGGAGACCACAGACAGGTCTGAGACAGATAGCTTCATCCCTGTGTCTACATCAGTCTCCTGGGCACCTTCCAAATCATCAATATTAAGCCTGGGACTGCATCTCCATGTTTTTAACCTGCTTGCAGGTGACCCAGTATTTAAAAACTGAAACGGTTCCCCAAAATGAAAAGTCTCTGAAGCTGAGGAGGAGTTCACTGTGGGCAAGCAGAACAGAGACTTGCTTCTTTGAAATGACCATGAAATGCTGGAGGCACTGCTGGATCTCCTTGTAAAATCTCCTTGATCACTGTGTCTCAAGTCCTGCTGGGAGAAACCAAGATAATGACCAAGGCCGTTAGTGTGGTGTACCTTGTTTTGAGCCGTTTCTTTTGGTTGTTCAGGGACACATCGGTGGCTCTGAGGAAGAAAGGCTGACAGAGCAGTGAAGCGGGAATCTGTTGACACAGATGGATAGAGTTGCTTGTTCTGCTTTGCAGACTTCCTACACCAACTGCCTGTTTGCTGCAGCCAGGAGAGGGAGAAAAGAAGATCATATTAATACAGAATTGGCAGCCTTACAACTGCAAGTCTCCATTGCTGAGTTGTTACTGCAAATAATTACGAAGCAGACTTCATTCAGTATGCTTGCAGCAAATGTTTCACTTCAATAACAAAGAGAAAGCACCCTGCCAAAATCCCCAAATATTTATATAAGAAGCCTTGAAGACTGCAAGAATAAATGGTAGAGGAGCCCTGTCTTGCGGGCTGAGTTACACTAGCTTGAAATTCTCACTTCCTATTGCCTTGTTCAGACTCATTTATATTCTGTCTTTCAACATTACTGCTTTAGTGGACAGTCGAAGAACAAAAATGAAGAAATGGAGATGTATGCTACCATCATTATTATTTCTTATTTCTTCCTTGATGTAATATAAATGTTTTTATTTTTTCCTGTGAAACATTAAAAAGCCTTTAGCAAGCAACCTCATTCTCTGTCATCTCAATGGGAATTTACTACTTCTTTCAACTTTTTCACATTTTCTCTTTCACATACACTTAGCTGAGCAGTGTGCTCTAGAAACCACTTGCTCTATTAACTAATGACTTTAAGCAAAACTTGACACACTTAATTGATTGTAGACACCTAGACTGATGGTTATGATCTGAACTGGGACCTGAATCTTATCCCTAGGGCAGGATGCAGTTGTTTACCTGCCAGACACTTGAACATTTGCACAGGAACAGCAGCTGTGACAAATGGGGAGCCAATGTCATTCTCAAAAACCAGCTAGAGGCCTAGTGGCTTTCCTATGGAATTAGACAGATGTGTAGGTAACTTAACTGAAGCTGTACTGGCCAAGCAACTATAACCTTTTCCATCATCTTACTTATCTTGTTAAAGCTTTAGAAATTTGCAATTTTAAAAGTTTAATTTTAAACGTTACTGGAATTTCTCACATAAGACAAAATGCTACTACATTTGTATCCCCAAAGGGACAGCAACTAACAGGCCAAAGTGTAAGATGATCCTTGAGGTCTCCTTCCAACCTTACCATTCTATGATTCTATGATTCTATGATACCCTTGAGAATAAACAATAATCTCAGCTATGAGACTTGTCAGATGGAAACAACAGAGGAGAAAGAAACATGTATCTCAGTTGCTAGCTCAGTGACCAAGGCTGTGATAAACATAATTCTGGGCAGTTTCAAGTTAGTTAAGAAAATACTGACATACTGTGGACAACACTGCTAAGGTCTCATCCAGAATGCTGCATGTGACTTGAATCATGCCTATGTGCAAAAAGAAAAAAAAAAAAACTGGGAAGGACACAGCCATGGGAAAACAAAACAAAACAAAAGAACAAACCAGCAAAACTCCAGATGAACTATCCATTAACAAAACTGAATCACAAACTAATACAAGGTTTCTAACCACATCAGAAAAGAGTCTTCTGAGATGAGTAATGGATAAAGATGGAGCTTGATCATTTTACCAAGGAGATTATATGAAATGACACAAAGCGACGAGACCTAGCAACCAAGGAGATNGGCCACACTATTCCTGATGCAAGTCCATACATTGCTGCTTCTGGTGTCTTGCTAGTGCACATCACATTGTCTTGGTGACCCAGATCTGTCACAACTATCTTCTCATTTTTTATTGCAGTGTTTTTTTAATAGGGGAAAAAAAAAAGGATTTTCACATTTGCAAAAAACGCTTTGCTCATCTGTGACTGCATAGCTAGAGGTGATTTATAGGACAGCCAAACCACTGAAGTTCACTTAGGTGCTGTAGATGAATGCATATGCCAACAGACTCATAATGAGGTATGCTAATTCATAACCTATTTCTGTATAACACAACAAGGTGTTTTCCTTAGTGCTATAAAGAACTAAATAAATTAATGGAGAAATTAACCTAGGTAGGGCAGCAGTTTCATTAATGTGCTGGTTTGAGGCTAATTGGAATATTTTAATAGAGAAAATTATATCATAGGCNGCAGGGAACTCCCAAACCATCACAGCGGCTTGGCCTACCCCGTGTGGTCTGGGTCTGCTACCTTGTGTGGGGGCCTGCATCCAAAGAGAATCCATTGCCATCCAGAGAATCCTTTGCCATCCAATCTGGTTCTGTATATACACCTGCATATATTCCTTTCCCTAATACCCTTGTACCTTCCTTTCCCTTAAATACCTTTTATTTTTTGTAGAAATTACTTTTTTGACTTCTAAGTTGGTGCATGTCTTCTCTTTTATTGTGGCCCTTTTATTTTTCTCCTGCCTAATTTTTCCCCATGGGAAAACTCAAACGGCAACACTCTTGCACTGGGGAGAGTTCTGTGGGCAGCACGAAAGCCTTGCCTTTATCTTGAGCAGACCATATCACAGTATCACAGTATAAGCAAGGTTGGAAGAGACCTCAAAGATCATCAAGTCCAACCCATTATCACAGACTTCAAGACTAGACCATATCATCTATCTGTTACACCATCTGTCTAAAACAGAGCCCAAAAACATCACAGGAAGAATTTAGTTGTCTAGTTAATGCAGCCAGAATTTCTTTCTGGAAAGAAATTCAGCTTTCCCTAAAGAAAATTGTCTTCTAGGTCCTTGGTCGTACTGAGTACATACCCATTGACTACAGTGAGAACAGAGAAGTATTTCTCACACAAAAATGTCTGCAGTTAGACATCAATTTTAGGTGCCTGCAATCTGGAGTTGAACCAAATCCTGCAGAGGGAAGACCCATGTGTTCATTTCAGTTTGATGTATAGAGGAGGCATTTTGCACACTTAGTGAAAGTCTTGGTGCCCTTAGATGATAGCAGTAAGTTGTTATTCTTATTTGTTGACATAATTTTGGAGGCACTCCAGAACAAAAGCAGCTCAATTGAGTCTCTTAGGTTACCACTAGTGAGAGATACTAGGTCCAATTCAATTGTCTGATTGTAGGTTTCCGCTCTGTCCTGTCTGGCCTTCAAGCAGCACATGCATGGACCACTCCACATCAGGGATGGCAGTGACTGAGTATGTTACTGGGCATGCTTATTTTATTAGTATAAGTAAAGTCTTAAGCATTTTGGGAATAAAACAGACACATGAAGAGCTGTCTTGAGCTCTTTCTAGTATTTATGAACCCTTCAGTTTAAAAGAGCTTTTGCTAGTTTTGGATTACAGATATGCAGCACAATGACTCTAAGTGCAACCAAATTACCAGTACTCAAAAAGCATTCTTAAACGAGGCATCCCCTATGAAGGTGTGAAGCAGAGGGCAACGCCAAGATAAATGGATGAGGTGAGATGAAACATGCTTGCTAGAAACCCTGGAGGGGGTCTCATGTAGATTATTGCTAACCAAAATACAGATATAAAGTAGACAGAGAAAAAGGGAAATGCATGTCTTAAAATTTGGAGCAGTTGGAAGGGTGATTTGCTTCATGCAGTCAGACAGTTTTCATTTAAGTACTTGGCCTAACAGGGACATGCTTCCACTAACAAGAAAAAAATTGCTTTTGCTAAGACATTAGTTTTAGGGGTTTGTTATTTTAAATATATTTTGGTAGTTCTTCTAATGTTCCTGTGGACAGATAAGAACATTTCACGTTATACAAGGTATTTGCAGTTATTCCTGCTTCTGGTCACAGCTACAGCTTACAGCTCCTGGTCATGCCTGGTTGGCCTGGCAGGAGGTAATGGTGGATCAGGAAGGACAAGTGGACAAGTACAACCTGCCCTTAGGACAGTTGCCTGCAGGATAGACTAGGAAACATCACTGAACACAGCTTATTTTTGAGCACCTCTGTTTATAGCAGGAACTGTTTACCTCAATCCTTTTTTTTTTGTTTAGATGCATTATTATTTAGAAGACCTATTTCCCAGTGCTGCTCTTCATGATATGAGCAGAAAAAGGAAATAATAAAGGAGATTTTAAAAACAACTTAACGGAAGACTTTCCTGACCATGAGAATATTGGACTGCACAACTGTGCTACAGGTATGGATCAGAAGGTCCATCTCATGAACTACTAGTGAATAAAGATCAGAAGCTAATCCTATATTGTAGAGAACTGGATTATGTGGACTAGTAAGACTTTTCTATATCTACATTCTGTGGCTCACCAGAGATCACAGAGAGGATTCAGTGATTTAACCAGGATTAAAACTCAGGTAAAACTAGCTCCTAGTCCTGTGCCAAAGCTATTGACTGTCCTCACTTGTACCACCCTACCACAGCACATGGGGAGCTGCATGTAGCCTGTGGATTAGTGTAATCGCTCCTTTTCATTTTAACCTTACAGTGCCTGACAGTCCCACAAAGTTCAGACTGGATTTCCAAGTGTGATTGCTCATGGGAGAAACCACAACAAGCAAGCAAGAGATTTTGATCTTGCACTGCACTTTGTGTCACAGAATGCCAAAAAGAGAAAAACCTATTTTTGTACCCTGAGGACAGCGTGAGGCACGTGCAGCTACTCTTTTCAGCTGAATAGCCTTCTCCTGTCCCCTCAATCCTGCCCTTGGCTTTGGAAGCAGTTGCATCTGCCTTAATTTTCTAAACCCCTTTTTTTTTTTTTTTTTTTTCTCAAGCCCTTTTCTTCAGCCTTCTCATGGTTTGCTTTTTGCATTGCGCATTTGCCTCATTGCAGCCTGGCAGAGCCCTGCCTGGTACAGTCATGCTGCCTGCATCAGACACAAGTCAAGGAGAGATGCTGGAGAGGAGGTCAGCCATCTGACAGGAGAAACCCGATCCAACCTGACACTTTGGTTGTGACCGAGATTCCAAACGCAGTGAGCAAGACCTCACCACAAAGGCACACAACAAACCCGGCCACTGAGTGAACAGATCTGCTCTCTAACAGAACAGATTTTTTCAACTGGCGCTAATCTGCTGCTCATTTATAATCTCTGCACAAATCTCTGTGAAGCCTGGAGGGATTTAGAGTCTTTGTGTATTACAATGGGCTGCAGAAGAATTTCACGACAAGTATCCAGGAATGCCATAAACAATTTGGGGCAAATCTCACAGAAATACAGTTAGAACTTCACCTGGGCTGTCCAAACCTGACACAAAAAAATCATGAGTGCTCTTGCAGCCTATTTCAAGTTACCTGCTTTTTAAGTAAGCAGATAGTGATCCCATTACACATTATCTCTATTAAGCACTGCCAGAAAGGCTCTGCTGAGGTCAGAACCCAGTCAAACAGCCACAACATGGCAATGACATCATCATCCTGAGCCTGGATTTGCCTGCCTTGCTCAACAGGATCAAGTGTAAGTTTAATTGTACTGAAACCAGTGGGACTGACCCAGAATTTAAAAAAAAAAAAAAAAGAAAAGAAAGCAACACAAGATGAAGATCATTGAGTCCAACCCTGCAGTACCATCACAGGTTTTACCTGAGAGGCAAAATGTATTCAGGGCAGTATACCAAAAGGTAAAATATTCCTTCTATTTAAGGATTGATCCTGTGTCCTCCCATAATTGAACCTTTAACACTAAGGAGACCCAAACACTTATGACAGGAAAAGGAAAAAGGAAAACAGAGTAGAAGATTTTTAAAAACAGGAGATCAGTATTAGACTTACAGATTAATTAAATCACCTTAAAGCACCTCCCTTAACTGAGTCAGTTTTTACTCCAAGAACCCATGCTTTTCATCAGTTTCAGCAGAAACTAAGCACTTCCTGTAGAGGTTGCACATCTACATCCTTACCAGTCTTTGCTGTTTTTCTTACTTCTTGCAGACCAAACTTGTTCTCTGCAAGACTGCCCTCTCTTTGCCTGTTTTTATCTTTCCTTTTTACCTTCTCTGCTTCCTAGTTTACTTGTTCATCTTTCTCTCTTCTGCTCGTTCTTTAGTGACTCAAGACTGCATGAGTGGGATTCTGATTTCTTTATTTCCCAGAGTTTGTAGTTAGTACTGCTTTGATTAATGGGGTGTGCTGATTTGAGGCTAATTGGAATAATTTAATGGAGAAAATTATAAGCTGTGAAAAGGAAACAATGGTGATGTCTACTTCACTCACNCAAACCATCACATGGGGACAAGATGATTTAAGACTGTATTTAAGACTATAGGGTTACATCATCCAGTTTGACCTTGTGTTCATCATTTTACAAATCATTAAGCCATGTCTATAGTGAGCCTGCTGACCCTGTAGGCAGACAAATCACAGGAGCACAAGATGGAGATGCCACATAGCCCAAGACCCCTAAAATGGTAGCAGATTGATTAATGCTTCTAGCCAATGTAAATATTTTATCAAGATCATATGAATGCTGAATAACCACCAAGGCATGCAAACTAGAAACTAAGGGAAGAAGAAGTACTGCCTTGTGTTTGTGAAAGGGAATGCAGAGCTAGGTGTGTGTGGAAAGGTTTGGTGGAGTAGTTGAAGTAAATGCAGTCGTGACCACACTGATCTGTGTGGTCTCTCAACAAAAACAGAAATGGACCTCAAGCCTCCAAAATTTGCCTCCCTTTGGCCAAGATATGCTGAAGAGGCAAAATATTTATTTTATGCTGGAGTATAAGATCTTTCTTTTACTCTCAGTTTGGGCTGGGAGAGGAAAAGGAAAAGCTTTGTCCTAACCTCAGATCTTACAATTATTTCAACCTCAGCTGCTCAGTAATACCCACCCTCGTTGCCCATACATCTAAGAAAAGGTATTTTCTGCATGTCCAAGTCCTCTTGTCTCAGCCACTCATTTCAGTTAGTGTCAGTCTCTAGCACTCTTTAACAAGGCACTGTCTCTGCTCTCTGAAACACATTGAGTAAGTTGCACATCATGGCAAAGATCTCTTCCCCTTATTTCCGTGTTCAGCTATCTCAAGTGTGGGGTTTGACTACAACCACACTTTCCACATGCAGATACATATATGTTTTAAATAAGTTAAGGGAAATGAAGGCACTTTCATTCTCCTTGTGGCCCCAGATAAAAGGGGATGAAGAGATGAGTTTATGAGCCTTACAGACAGCTATATATAATACACTGAATTAAAAAAAAAGAAAAAAAGAAAAAAAGAAGAAAAAAAAAAGAAAAATATTTTCAGCTATAAGCTTTTCATTCTTTTTTCTGGGTAACATATTTGCTGATGTCCATGTATGCAACCTTTGTGCTTTTTCCCATCTTCAGGCATTTTGCACTGCAAATGCCTAACAAGAAGATGTTTTTATGCATGCAGCTGGCAGACAACTGGACCCCCAGACTGAATTCTGCTAACTCTGAAGGCATGTTCAACAGTAGCATACTGACCTTGTACATAAATGACTGCAACTGACCTCTACAATAGACCTAGAGTACTTGTTTGATATAAAGTGATGGAAATATGTCCAAGGCAGCAGAGACCTGAGTTGGCAGGTGGCACAGTAGCAAGTTAATTGTTCTTAATGGTTGAGTCCACAAGCAATCTTCTCTCAGAACTAAAGCAAGAGGTAATAAACCATGTTTCCTAATATTACAGTTGCCTGGTATAGGTAAGAGAAACATTGGCTGATTAACTCAGCAAATCAGCTACAAAAATCCTTCTAACTAAAAACTGTGATCAATTAACATTTGCACTGTTATTTAAGGATGTTCTATAAAGCAACACTAGGCAGAAAATAGCCACCTCATTAAAAGAGTACAGGTTCATTAGCACAATAACTAGCATAAAAGCTTTACAATGCCAGATCTGATTACCTTGTTTCTGGCAGGGTTAGCACAGACTGGTTAACACATCACACACTTTTGGGGACTTTTGTCTTGGCTTCCTAGCAATGTTGTTTGCTCCTTGGTGCTGGAGATGGCAAAGGGGGAGGGACTTCAGCTAGAAATTGATTATTATGCAGTGAATCAAGTGCCTGAACATAGGTATTTTGGTCCATTTTAGCATGTCCTAGGGCGTCTGCTTGACATTCTAGGAAGTCTCTGCCCTTCTGTATATCCTCAGCCTAATCTGCCAGGACACTTCTTCTGGGTGGCTCAGGTAGACTCTGGGATGTAAAATGGCAGTAAGTCTTAGGTTTAAGCACTGAGTCACTACTTAGGTGAGATATTAATTTGCTGTCACTCACCTTCCTCCCAAATATGTCTGTATTTTGCTCCTCATGCAGAGTGGGTAGGAAATTTTGCAAAAACTTTTGTGGGGTTTTTTTTTGTTTGTTTTAAAACCTTTTCTACCCTATCCAAATACATTCTCATAATTTAAATAAGCCATCTGTGCACTTTATTCTCTCTGCTGACTATCCCTGCTTCCTAAACATGCTTGGCTAAGCTAGTCCCACCAGTTATTAACCTTTCCTGCTTCCCACATTGCACTGCCAGGAGTACAAGTTCATTAGCATTTAAGCTGTCTCTGTGAGGATTATGTCCAGCAGCAGCCAGGAATTTGGACAAGGCCTGTAAAACTGGCAGTATTTTCAGTATATGAGTTGTGATGGTTTGGGANNCCAATTAGCTCAAACCAGCACATGAGTATATTCTTAGCTGCACTGTTTACATATTCTTTCCACTGCTCTGGCAAGAGCAAGCACCTCAGAGCTCCTGCTTCTGGGCTTAGCACTGCTGAAGCAGCATGGGTGTCTTCCCACATGATGCAAAGACATTCTTAAGTCTTTCTCTTGATAAAGTCAACTGAAGCTCACCCTTTGCCTCAGCTGGTATATAGCTGGACTCTTGGGGCTGACTTGCCAATGTGGACAAGCTACCGTGACAAAGTAACTTCTTGCAAATGAAGGAATAGTTTCTGTGGTATTAAACAGACTTATCCTGGCCATGAATAACTTTATTTTCTGTTGTACTGACTTTATCTAAGCCCCTTGGTAATTGCATTTACAAAATGGGTTAAGAACATGGATCAGTCTGTCTGGCAAGAATTCAAGTCCCTGTAAATACACCGAGGAAAATACAGAGGTCACATCTTGTTAGTTTAATCATGGAAGTATATTCAGACTTTAAACATTAAATATTGCCTGTAATTTAACAGGGATGTTAATTTACCATTTTGGGTACTATTAGTAATTTTGATCTGTAAAAAGGTGCAGTATCCATATGGAGTAAATAAAAATATCCTGATGATTACTAACTATTAACTGATTTACTGCCTGAGAAGTACTAGGATGTCACTGTTTGGGTTCATACGACTGGGAAGAAGTGAAAGTTATTACCAATGCTGTAGCATAAATAATATTTATAACAGCAGCATTCTATGAGAAGTTGATAAGTAGTCCTGGTACTTTAAAAGGTAGATACTATAACTGTTTTGAACTCAGAATGAGTTAAAATAATAGAACAAGTCCACTCAGAATGAGCTAAAATAATAAAGGAAGTCCATGGATTACCAAATCCAGTGTCTCCTATAACTGATGTTCCATCATATAACCTCTTCCTTAACTGACCATCCTGTCTAGGGTTAGTTAACTAGGGTGTTAACCTGTTAGCACCTGTTGGGTGGCAGTCATGTAGTTGGCCAGCAATATGTACAATTGTCAACTTAAATCTATTTATTGACAGGTTTTCGTTCCTGTGCCAGAAGAGCCATCTAGTGAAACAGCCTTTTCTCATTCCTGCTGCTTACCTTCTGCCATCTTTTCTGAGCACAGAACTCCTTTGACACTTACTTTGGCCCTATTCTTCCAGTTTCCATTTATGAGACAGACTGTCCATTCCTCTGCGTGGGATGAGAGCCCTTCTTTGTACCTGTACCTCTGTGAAGTCCAAGGTTGAGGATAGGTGAGGCTCATGAAACCTTGTGCAATGGCACAAGCACTTCCCACATTTCTTAGGGAATACTAACTGGTACACACTAGAGCCTTTTCTTTTCATGGCTCTGTTGCACTGGTGGCTTGGAGTCACCTAAGCACAAAGAACACATTTTCCTGTTCATTTAGTTATATACTTCTACAATTGTACAAACTTGTTTAAAATCTGTATAGCAGGACTAAGTCTTTGCAATTTTACAGTTGTGTAAATCAGATCCAAAGCCTCTGTTTCCCCCCCATTTTGTAGATATTAAACTTCTTTTGTCAAATGTGGTAATTTCTGTTTCTGTAACTTCATTTCCATTTTGACCTCCTGTTTGGCATCATCACCCTCACTGAAAACAGAAAAGAAAACTAATTGCACTTGGAGGCCACGCTTCACGGGCTTTTGCTCTTTTGTTTTGGTGCATATAGCTAAAATCTTACTCTGATTTTCTTCACAGAGCTTACCTCAGCCTGCTATTTGGCAAGTCCTGCTTTACCTCTGCACTGCCTGGCACCTGTTATTTCTGAAAAAATTGCTGGCTTGAAATTGAAATTCTTCTTTAGAAGCTCTATTATTTTGTTGTGTTTTTCTTTTTTAATCCTTCCCTTCAATTTACTTAAACTAGTGTAAGAACCCATAAATCATAGAATCATAGAATGGTAAGGTTGGAAGGGACCTCAAGGATCATCTAGTTCCAACCCCCTGCCATAGGCAGGGACACCTCCCACTAGTACAGCTCACTCAAGGCCTCCCCCAACCTGGCCTTGAACACCTCCAGGGAGGGAGCAGCCAAAACCTCCCTCGGCAACCTGTTCCAGTGCCTCACCACCCTCACTGCAAAGAACTTCCTCCTAACATCCAGTCTAAATCTCCCCTCTGCCACTTTAAACCCATTGCCCCTTGTCCTGTCATTGCAAGATCTTGTAAATAGTCCCTCCCCAGCCTTCCTGTAGGCCCCCTTCAGATACTGGAAGGCTACTATAAGGTCTCTTCGAAGCCTTCTCTTCTCCAGGCTGAAGAGCCCCAACTCCGCATGTCCTCACAGTAGAGCTGCTGCAGCCCTCTGATCATCTTTGTGGCCCTCCTCTGGACCCGCTCCAACACTTCCATGTTCCTCCTGTGCTGGGGGCTCCAGAACTGCACACAGTACTCCAGGTGGGGTCTGACAAGAGCAGAGTAAAGGGGCAGAATCCCCTCCCTTGCCCTGCTGGCCACACTGCTCCTGATGCAGCCCAGCACTCGGTTGCTGTCTGGGCTGCATGTGCACACTGCAGGCTCATGTTGAGCTTTTCATCAACCCAGACCCCCAGGTCCTTTTCCTCAGGGCTGCTCTCCAGCCATTCACCACCTAGTCTCTATTTGTGCTTGGGATTGTGCCTACTCAGGTGCAAAGTTATGTCACATGGCAGAAACCTCCTCGTTATAGGTTTAGGAAGCATATGGTTGAAACGTCCTTCAGGGACTAGATAGTCCAGGAGATGGACCCAGGAAATTGTAACATTGCTATTCAATCCCATAATTCTGTTATTTCTGTAAGGTGGCAGCTAGGACAACTCCTTCTCCTTTCCTCCCTCCTGCCTGCTGTCTCCAGGAGCCCCTTATCTGGTTAACATGTAGGGAGTGGGTCTGCTCCTGGCTGCAGAGACCTGCTTAGGCCTAAGGGCTGCAGAGGCACTGGATGGGGGAGAAGAGGAGCATTGGAGATTGTAGTTTAGGTGGGTTAGGGGAAGTTTTAGGGGATTTTCATGTATTCTCTGTATGTATTAGGGGTTAAGGATTTATATGCTCTGTATTTCTCTGTTTTTTTGTTTTTTTTTTAAATATAATTCTGTATTTCTGTCTGATTTGAGAGGGTTTTATTTTACTCTTATGGGGGAGTAAACTTGTATTCTGCCTGCTCTTTAAAAACCTCAACACTCCTGAAAAAGAACAAGGAAAAGAGGACATAGGTGAGTACAGCTGCTGTGTGAAAGTTCTGTAATGGCTCTTGTAAGATTAAGTGTAGAAGTTATCTCAGGCTAACACTGATAGGCATTCGGTGCAAAGAGTAAGCCTGACAAATTGGTGACTGCCTTGGCAGACGAGCAAGGAAGCTGAATTGCCTCCTGAGCCCTCTTCAGCTCTGGCCTGGGGTGTCTGTGGGTGGCATCTTCAAAGTGGCATTGAAAAGTTTCACCATCATTGGCAACGTGACTCACTAGAGCACAGATGCCCTGTGTACCATGGAATGATAGAATGCACTGAGTTGGAAAGAACCTCTAGAAATCATCTAGTCAAATACCCTGCAGTAAGCAGAGACATCCCCAATTAGATCAGCTTGCTAAGAGCCCCATCAAGCCTGAATGTCTCCAGGACCTGGGCCTCCACCACCTCCCTAGGCAATTTGGTTCCCGTCCTCCACCACCCTCATAGTAAACAGCTTGTTCCTAACTATGGAATCAGAACCACATTATGTTAGAGGTTGGAAGGGACCTCTAGAGATAATCAAGTCCAACTCCTCTGCCAAACCAGGATCACCTAGGGTAGTCCACACAGGAACACATCCGGGTGGGTTTTGAAAGTCTCCAGATAAGAAGACTCCACAACCTCTCTGGGCAGCCTATTTCAGTGCTCTGTCACCCTCACTGTAAAGAAGTTTCTCTTCATGTTTGGGTGAAACCTATGTTCAAGTTTGTAGCCATTGCTCCTTGTCTTACTACTGCACACCACCAAGAGATCGGCCCCATCCACTTGACACCCGCCCCTCAGATATTTATAGACATTGATGAGATCTCCTCTCAGTCTTCTCAAGACTTAACTGCCTCAGGGCACTCAGCCTCTCTTCATAGGGGATATGCTTAAGTCCCCTAACCATCCTCATGGCTCTCTGTTTGACTCTCTCTAGCAGATACCTGTCTCTCTTGAACCGGGGAGCCCAAAACTGGACACAGTATTCCAGGTGTGGTTTCACCAGGGCAGAGTAGAGGGGGAGAAGAACCTCCCTAGATCTGCTGGACACACTGTTCTTGATGCACCCCAGGATGCCATTGGTCCTCTTGGCCACAAGAGCACATTGCTGTCCCATCTAATGTCCAATCTAAATCTACACTTCTCTATTTTAAAAGCCCTTGTCCTAGTGTTACACACCTTTTTAAATAGTCCTTCCTTAGCTTTCTTGTAGGCCACTTTTGGCATTGGAAGGCTGCTATAAGATCTCCTCAGAGTTTTCTCTTCTCCAGGCTGAACAACTTCAACTCTCCCAGCCTGTGTGTGTTGAGAGGTGCTCCAGCCCTCTGATCATTTTTATGGCCCTCCTCTGGACTGTCTCTATCAGGTCCATGTCCTTGTGGTGAGGGCCCCAGAGCTAGATGCAGTACTCCAGGTGAGGTGTCACCAGAGCAGAGTGGTAGAATCACCTCTCTCAATCTGCTGACTGCACTTATTTTAATGCAGTCCAGGATGTGATTTGCCTTCTGGGCTTCAAGTGTGCACTGCTGACTCATGTCCAGCTGTGTACCTGGATTTTCAGTCCCAGGAGCTGCAAACCCAAAGGCAGTGTGCTGCAGAGGCATGTACACACCTCTCTGCACATTTTGAGGTCTGTACAATGGAAGGATGGCACCCACAATGCCTTTTCCACAGAAACAAGGTTGACAGGCATCATGAATGCAATTCACTCTAAAAATTATCCTTCTTCAAAATCTGAACAACTATGTTCCAAAGATGAGGGCTTGTGCTCCTTGATTGGAATGCTAAGCAGAAGTGAATTCCATAGCGGCGCAGGAATGCATATTAACCTGGCCTTGGATTGTCACAGATGCCCCCTCTGCAGGGAAGGCAGCTATTAAAACCTTGCTCCTTGTCATACCCTTTATCTTCCTTGGAAGAAGCAGAGCATGCTGATACACTGCCCAGAAATGGTGCCTGCACATGTCCCTCACAAATAAACTCTCTTTTAAGACTCAGTTACGGGCACTTGAGATTAATTCAAAAAGAGAGTCTGTGGGAATGTCTCTTTTAGGCTGCTCTTCAGGGTATATTTCTTTTCCTTCACCACCTCTCTTTCCATCCTGATAATTACTGTGCAAAAGAAAGATGCAGTCTGTCACCCACTAACAGCAGAAAATAATGAGTACCATCAGGAATACTGCTTGTCCTCCATAAAAATCTCATAACTGAGAGCTATTTTATAAACCCCTGTCAGTTCTGTGCCCGTATTTCTTACAAAACTACATCCATCAGCCATCATTTCTCCACTCGGGCTCATAATTCCCTCTCTCCTCACTCTTTTAGAAAAACAGCTACCTCGTCTCACATCACTCTTTGCATAAACTGAGGTTGACTGATGTCTGAGTAGTATCATCCACTGCTTTCCTGATTGGTTACACACAGCAAGGAGTTTCAAGTTCTTTCTTCAGTGGTACTGTCCTAGCTTTTTCTCCTAGAAAAAAAAACTAAGCCTCCTCTTCTGCCTGCCACTGCAGGTTAAGCTTTCCTGCACAAAACCAACAAATACGTTTCTGTTTCCCTCTGTACTGAACTTACCTGCAGAAGTATCCTATTTCCATCATGGTCTTCTGTCTGCCACCTGCCTTCACTGATGGGGCTGCAAGGGTTGGGCAGAAGAGGCACAAGCTGTCCTACATCTTTTACTCTGAACTCCAGCACCGCTGACTCTGTCGGCATTGGCACTTGGCCCTTTGGAAGTTTTTTTAAAGAAAACTGGATGTCTATTTCCATGTTAGAGTAGACAGGAAAAACACAGAAGTCTGCTTTTTTCTGACATACTGGTCTCTTCAGTATTAACTCATACAATTTCAAAATGTCAGCAAAGTTTTCACCCCTGCAGTATATAGTGAAGCGGATAATTTCTTTCCCGTAGTGCACTGGGCGAATGGCCCACAGAGGAGTCTCTGGAGCCAAAGTGTAAAAGTCCTGGCTGCATGGCATGTAAGGGAGGAACTTCCCATGCACTCTCTCTGTGTGGTGGTAATGCCAAGGTGGCCGCTGAAAGGTTTCGTGGAGCTGCAAGATGGGTTCTTCCCCATATTCCTCCTGGAGAAACATAATGATGGCGAGGGCTGGCTGAGAAACGCCAGCCTTACCTGGCTTCTTGCGCTTCTTGGGCACTCGTCTTTCTGAGACTCGAAACAGCTGGAGGTCTGGATGGATCCAGGCTAGGAGTTGGTCGATGGCTTGCTGAAGAGTCTTGGATTCGCCTGGGTCTGCGATTATATGCACACTGACAAGGAATGGGTCTTGTATGCCTTCCACAGAAAGCTCACCTGGGAATATAAAAAGAAAAACAGCCTTTAAGTTTTGTAACCAAGTTGTCAACGTTTAGGTAATCCTTAGAGGAGAAGCAGTCTAGTCAGTCATAGTGGGCTTTTGCTTTATCTCTTTCAAGCTCACTTGTAAACTAAAAATAATGTACGGAGATATAGCAACCAAGAAAAAAGATCATAACACAGAGAAGTTTCATCAAGCATACCATAAGAATTGATGTTTCTACTGAGACAGCATCCAAATGATGATACTCAGTGTGCATTTCTGTGATAGAAAAGAGCTGAAAAGCAGAAAATACAAAAACGCATCTAAGAAGTAGAAAATACAAAAACACAGAAGTGGAGTGGGGGTGAAAAGGACACTAATAACGTGCAGAACAATCAGGATGGACAGTGTTCATCCCACCTCGTTTTAATTTGTGCCGATTGGCTCAGGGCATGGATATCACACAACTGAGCTCCACTCTTATCACCTTGATGCTTGAGTTTTCCACCCATTTAAGAATGTTCTGTGTCCTGGAGGCAACTGCTTTAATAAGTAAGGCAAAGTTTCTAAGGAGATGTAATATCTTTTATTAAACCAACTGATACAGTTGGGAAAAAACAGACAAGCCTTTAGGCACACAAGTCCTTCTTCAGGAAAAGATATTACTTGTCCCTACAAATCCTGCACTGTTTATATCTTCAGACCATCAAGACTACAATAGTAGTGCTTGAAAGTTTTTATAAGATAAGGGAAGATTGGTAAAAGCAGGAAATAAAAAAAAAATTACACTTGCAAAGAGAAAAAAACAAACCCAAACTTTCAGTTAGCCTAGAGAATGTTCAGAGGGGCTTCAACTACTGTCGTGCCCAAAATCTCCTTGATAGCTCAAATGCAGAGCAACAGCTGGTTGGAGGGCAGGGGAGAAACTGTGATTTCTGTTTTGCTGGAGATGCATGTGAATGGAGATCCAAGACAGTTAAATAAACTATCCAGGTAATCTGGGTATTTTTCCTGAAATGATTCCTGCTGTGTGGTGTTCTGAAAGCAACTCCATGTCCAAGATCCTGAGCCTGGGTACAAAGCCTAAATGAATGACGCCTTAGAAAGGCTTCCCAAGCTTTTCATTGTGCAGACCCATGTAACAGAGGGATTGTTTCACAGGCTGTTTCTCCTCCTATTGGCAATCAGCACAAACTTTTCCCTCCTCCTTGCTGGCATCAAAATAACATTCCTGTGATAGTTCAGGAACTGCTTTAATGGAAAAGCAGTATTCTACAAGTAGCGAATTTTAGTTGTCTTTCAATATTGAATAGCTGCAAGACCCAGAGAAAAGCTAGATGCCACTGCACAGCTTTCCAGGGGTGACCAGTAAACATACCAGCAGCCTCCTTTTAGAAGCTGCAGAAAGATATGGTAAGCAGAGCAAATAGCAAGTGTGCATTTTGCCTAGGGGAGATACAGATAAATCAAGTAAATAATAAAAACCACGATTACAGCAGAGTTATTGTACCTCTGCATGAAATGGGTGATGTGTAGTGACTTTGTCAGATGCTTAATGGAAGAAGAAAAAAAAAAATCTGTGTCAGTATATAGCAAGAGGCTTTGCTGTGGCAATTGTTGCTGGTAGGTAATTCTTTGAGACGTTCCCTGTGAATAGTTACAGCGTAGGAGAAAGACAGAAGTGGAGGGGGTGGAAAGTCCTCTCATGGTCTTTTACATGGCACAGTTGAACAGGAAGGAAGTAAATTGCAGAGGACAGTGATCTAATAAAGCCAGAAATAAAACAATCGCCATAGCCACACAATCATTAGTTTTCTAATTCTGGAATAGAAGATTTTCTCCCTTCATTTCCTTTGTTACACAAATGCTATCAAAGCCTGCAACAAGTGACAGGCTTGATATTTATGCATATAAATGACTGCAGCTCTGAAAGAAGCCCGGGAACAACAATGTGAAGCAAAGAGCCATCCTTCCTGCTGGCTTCTTGCTCTGCACTGAAAGAAAAATAAAAATCCCTGAGCATGGCTTTCCTGCCCTCCTGTTGCTCAGCATGGTGCATGGACACTGAATGGCTAAAGCACTTTTGAGAAGTGGAGCCTTTTGGGAGCCTGCCCCAGCGTTAGTATTCTGCAGACATCGCTCCCTGTGCCCATCAGCACCAGATGCTTGCAGAGCCAGCCTCAGAAGACCACCAAAGCACAACACAAAGGCATCATTAGGAACTAGGGTTATAAGTATAGCAGAGCAAATAATCTTTTTTTTTTTTTGAGGTTCAGTAACTGTTGTGCTTTTGCTGCCACACTTTTACACCTTTCATTACGTGGCTTCTGTACTTATAAAACAGCAACATGTTTTGTTTTGGTAAGAAGCAGAAATATGAGGCAAGGAGCTAAGAGAAACATCCTCCGAACTGATGATAAATTGCAAATTGTTTCTATGTTACTAACAAGTCTTTTTGCTTCAACTGACAAGGAAAAGGGGGAAATGACACCATTTCTCATGACACAGTTGAATCTGCCTCTGGCAAGTTGTCACAGAAGCAAATGAAAGCTCTGCATATGTATTAGCCTTCCTGTGTTACTAGTTAATCCCAGAGAAAATATCAAAATGCTGAGGCATCCATTTGAAAATAAGCTCCACAGTTGTCACAGCTATTACATTTTTTTTTGTCCTATGACAGACAAGGATTAGTTATCTCTGAGTTAGCAAAGCACTAACATTGCTAAGAGGTAATTACTACCAGGATTGAAAGAGTATTTTATAATTCTAAACTTTTTAACTCCTCTGTTAGGTTGTATTAGCCACCAATGAGGGGTTAAAGTAAGCAACAGTCAGCCCAGACACTTTAGGCCTGTCACAGTTGATGTCCTAAAGCTAGGAGCTGATTTTTTATGATTGAGCTTTGGATGAATCTTTCTCTATGTATTATTTTTATTTTTTTGCTGATGCAGTATTGCTGAATGGAGAAAAAAAGAAAAGTCCTGCAAAGTAGAATGGCAGTCTTGTCATAGAATCATAGAATGGTCTGGGTTGGAAGGGACCTCTAGAGGTCATCCAGTCCAACCACCTCTACAGCAAGGAGGGGCATCCTCAACTACATCAGGTTGCACAGAGCCCTGTCAAGCCTCACCTTGAATGTCTCCAGGGATGAGGCCTCAACCACCTCCCTGGGCAACCTGTTCCAGTGTTCCATCACCCTCAGGGTAAAGAACTTGTTCCTAACATCCAATCTAAATCTACTCTTCTCTAATTTCAAACCATTCCCCCTTGTCCTATCACCACAGGCCTCTGCAAACAGTCCCTCTCCATCCTTCTTATAGGTTCCCTTCAAGTACTGGAAGGTTGCTATTAGGTCTCCCTGGAGCCTCCTCTTCTCCAGGCTGAACAACCCCAGCTCCACCAGCCTGTCCTTGTAGCAGAGGTGCTCCAATCCCCAAACATGCTCATGGCCTTCCTTTGGACCTGCTCCATCAGGTCCACGTCCTTCCTGTATTGAGGGCTTCAGACCTGGACACAGTACTCCAGGTGAGGTCTCACCAGAGCAAAGTGTCAGAATCATCTCTCTGGAGATCTCCTGGCAGCGCATCTTTTGATGCAGCCCTGGATGTGATTTGCCTTCTGGGTTTCAAGCACACACTGTCAGCTCGTGTCCATCTTCTTGTCCACCGGTGGCCCCAAGTCCTTTTCCATAGGGCTGCCTTCTATCACTTCATCCCCCAGTTTGTATTGATAGTAGGACTGTTCCCACCCAGGGGCAGGGACTTGCTCACTGGACTTCCACTTGTCCGGTAGTTCTTCCTCTCCCTACCCAGAAGCCAGATCTTTTCATTTGAAAGACAACCTGACAGAAAGCAGTGGCTGCTGTCATGCCTGTCTGTACCAGCTGCCTCATTTAAGTACAGCTTCACTGAAATTTAAGCTGCCTTGTCTTGGGGAGACAGGACTGGTACCAGTCTGTCTAGCTCAGTTGCCTCCATCCACTGCTGACTGCATGGAGAGAACAGCAGCCCACCACCTGTGGAGGATGATCTTGCCTTCCTCATTCCTGGAATCAGACAACATCTGATTCTTCAGTGGACTTGGCTGGAAATCCACTGACTTCCTAAAACCAGCCCGTAACAGGGCTTAGGAATAAGGTTAAGTACCTGTTTCCCTGAAATGTCTCTCCTAATTGTGCACTGGTGAATCACAATATCTCAGGCTCACCATGTGGTATTTAATGAAGAGTTACTTACTGAGTTAGGCAAACCTGGTAAGCATGTGAGGTAGCAAGGAGTCTATGGCAGCTAGAGTTTTCAGGCAGACTTGGATCTTGGCCCTAGTTTGTGCATGGGAAAATGCACTTCCAAACTGTGGCAGGTATTTTCAATTCTCTAGCCACCTACGTTTTGAATCTTCTATCCAGGAAACTCAGTGGAAGTATTCAATCTGTAAATACTTGACATACTTTTTTTTAGCTGACCCACAATATTGTGTTAAGATTCTGAACACTGGAGCATGAACTTCCATTTTCCCACTGCAGTATGCTGCTTCATGGGAACCCAAACCTCTCATATCATACAGATTAGATTCCTTCATCACTACAAGAGTTGGGGCTCTTCAGCCTGGAGAAGAGAAGGCTTTGAGGAGACCTTAGAGTAGCCTTCCAGTATCTGAAGGAGGCCTACAGGAAGGCTGGGGAGGGACTATTTACAAGGTCTTGTAATGACAGGACAAGGGGCAATGGGTTTAAAGTGGCAGAGGGAAGATTTAGACTGGATGTCAGGAGGAAGTTCTTTCCAGTGAGGGTGGTGAGATGCTGGCACAGGTTTCCCAGGGAGGTTGTGGCTGCTCCCTCCCTGGAGGTGTTCGAGGCCAGGTTGGACGAGGCCTTGAGTGAGCTGTACTAGTGGGAGGTGTCCCTGCCTATGGCAGGGGGTTGGAACTAGATGATCCTTGAGGTCCCTTCCAACCTTACCATTCTATGATTCTATGATTCTACATCAAGCAGTAAGACTTCACATTTCATTGTATTTAGAGGAGATGTAAATTAGGCCGTGGGAGAGGGTCAAAGTGAATGTGCAAAGCTTCTGAACTTCAACTCCTGTCAAGCAGTACTTCATAATCAGGAAATAACACCTACCAGGAAGTAATGAAATAATACAAAGTGGAAAATTACAGTATTTTGTTAATAATTAATAAATCAAAATGTTTAAAGTGTAGGAATTTAAAATAAAAAATAAAAAAATCACTGTATAAATAATTTCAAGGAAAAAAAAGCATTACAGTATTTCCTACTTGAAACATCCCATGATCTCTGTTGCACAGAAATTGTCAGTATTTCCCTATTTCAATCCCATTTCAAAACACAAAAATGAATGTCAAACTGGTAGCATTTTTCACAAAGCATTTTATCTGAGCCCATGACAAGACTGACCATTTTAGGTGTACTAATTGGAAGGTTTGCAGGCAGGGACAAAGACAGAGGCTGTTTTCCTAAGCAAGGAGCACTACTTTATAGGCATCTACAACAGATGCAGTTACTGGACACCTCTGGGAGCAGAACCCACCACCAGGTCATGCTTTGACAAATTATGCAGCATCAATAATCTTTTGAACAAACAGGATATGGCAGATTCACCAGCTTCTCCAGTCTCTTTCCATGCTGTTTAATAGCATTTGACAAATGCAGGGCTGCAGGATAATGTACTCCTCAGCATGTCCTGTTTTGCAAACCACCTGAAACTCATGATGTTCAGAAGCCATAAGAAAGAGGTTATTCTGCACAGCTGTTCCAGTTTGAGGCCATGACCCTGCCTGGGACTGGAGGACAGGAATGACTCCTACCCCTTTCCAGAAGTAAGAATGAGGATACTGAACACTGATTGGAAGTTTAGAGATAAATTCTATTTACAAGAGCATATATACGAAAGGCAATCAGGTAGAATAAGTACAAAAAACTATTAGATCCAAACTAAAATCCTTCACCCCTTCCACCCTCAGTCAGCCTGAGGGTAGGCTGAAACCGCCCTCCCCAGTTGGGGCCTACAAGGGCTCAGTGGGCTGCAATGATGCAGCTCAATTCCCTGCCCGCTATCTTCCCCAGGAACCATGAGATAAGAACATGCACCTGGAGAGGAGAAGTGGAAGAAAGAAACGCAGGGAAGAGAAGGGGAGAGATGAGTCAGGCACTATGTTTTAAGCTGTGACACCAGAGATAGAATAGAATAACAATATTACAATATCCTGGAATGAGCAGGTTCATCCCCCTGGGATGGGCCTCTGTCCCTATGGTTTTGTTAAGGGAGATCTAGGTCCCCTCAAACTACCACAACATCTCAGTGACGAGAAATCTCTTTCACACTCCCATCAGAACAGCATTTTCCTGCAGAGCTACAGCTGAATGTTCTCTGATGGAGGTAACGGTGCCCAGATGCTCACTCCTCCATCTGTATAAGGATGCACAGCAGATCACTATACTGGCAAGCATGGCAAAATGGTCAGTCTGCTCCTCCAGATGGCCACATGCTGTTATCCAATTCCTGAAGAACCAAAAAAGTTGTTGAGAAAAAATAATGCTGAAAAATGAAGCCCATTGCCTGCCTGATGAAGAAAAAAAGACTTCTCTGGTGCATTAATATAAACAGCCTTAAAGGTCTCATCAAGCTTAGTGTGCAGCATTGTCTTAGTTTAGAGCGGGATAGATGCTCTTCTACCTCTTCCAAAAGGCATAAAAGAAAAAATGCTCCACACTGGATTGGATAGAAATGGAAAGCTTAAATGGGAATGCTATTTATAACTACACATGGCAGTACAGAAGCATATGAAATACACAAAATCCATAGTCCACCTTGTCCATTGTTCTCCAAGAACCTCCTTAAGCTAAAGCTTCACAAAAGCCTCCTTCTAATCCAGGCCAACAAACCCAGGCTGGACTCAATGACCTCTGGAGGTCCCTTCCAATCTCTGATATTTTGTGTTTCTGTGATTTATTTTCCCATCTAGTTCTAGAAATGGCTTAATTTCAAAGAGATTAATCCTCACTGGAGACCCAATATTCTTAGGAGAAATGGTAAGGAAATGTTTTTTTCATACCCTGCTAAGTATTCCTGATCTGTGGAAAACAGCTGACTACTGTCATGCTCATGTCTTTCAGAAACACACAAGCAGCAAAAGTAATCAGAAACCCCTGCACGGGGAACTGAAACACAGTGGGGAGCTGCTGCTCACAGGATCTGCCCCAGTGAGTTTGGTGATGCTCCTGGCTTGAATGAGCCTGGGCCATTNGCCTATAACATAATTTTCTCTATTAAAATATTCCAATTAGCCTCACACCAGCACAGGTAACATGTGAGACTTTACTTAGCAGCTGACATTGCTGCTAAATTCAGCCCAGTGGAGAAATATGGGGAAGGTGCATTAATTATTAATGCTCAAGTTTTACATTAATTTGTGTTATTGTTATTTCATATTGTGTGTAGAATTAAAAACAACAACAACAACAACAACAACAAAACAAAACAAAACCAACAGAAAAAAAGGAAAAAGTCACTTCACCTTTCAGGCGGTGTAGGGAAGGTAAGAGGGCCTAAAAGTGAAACATGGAGAGAGCAGTATTTTGAATGGCTGCAGGTTTCTTAAGCTTTACAAAAATGCACATCCTTCTCAATCATAAAATATCCCTAAAGAAAGACACAGATCATTGTACTTTGCAAGAACCCAGACAGAGATCTTTGGTATTAATGTCAGATTCTGTACAGAGTTGCAATGTAAAACTCCCAGCAGCACTCACCAGTAAATCAAAAGCTGTACAATGAGTGTCAGCATTCAAACTACATCCAACACCATACTCTTCAATGTACTTCAATAGCAAGCATTCTGTGTTCTCAAAATCCAACTCCTATGTAAAGCTGAGGTTCTCAAACATACGTTTTTAATAAAAGAGTAGAAAGAACATTGCCTTAAAAGAACCCCAAGAAACCCCTGCACACTTGGCCAGCTGACAATTTTGTTCCAACAATGAGCTCCATACCTCACAGTAGACACTCTAGTTAACCAAGAGTGTGATTTTATGATGGGCTTAAGACAATTTAAGACCTCACTGCTGGCACTCTTCCTCCTACTATTTCCCAGATGTCTTTCCCATATTTCCCATGTGTCAGGTCCAGATGCAAGTTGAAACAGCTTGCTGAACAGACTGAAAAGAAGCCCTCAGACAAGGAGTAATTAGAATTGTGTCTTCGAGTGATAGTCAGAGAACTGAGGGATAAAAACGTTATTTTTCAGGCTGATCTCCACTTTTAATTAGTTTGCACTTTTGTACAAACATTCCTGGTACCACAAAGAGGTGGTAGAGAAACCCAACCAGAAAAAAGGCAGAAACCACATCAAAGCATCTACACTCAAGACACGTCTGATGAAAATATGGGATTCAGCTTGAGATATGGTCAAGCATTGCTGTATTTGTACCTCTGTAGACAACCAACAGTATAAGCAGCACAGCAGAAGAGCCACTTAACAGTATCACAGAATCATAGAATCCACCAGGTTGGAAGAGACCTCCAGGATCATCCAGTCCAACCTATCACCCAGCCCTAGCCAATCAACTAGACCATGGCACTAAGTGCCTCGTACAGTCTGTTCTTCAATACCTCCAGGGACGGTGACTCCACCACCTCCCTGGGCGAGGGAGGAGCAGGGCGGNTCCAACCTTACCATTCTATGAGTCTATGAAAATCTGCCACAAACATGCATCTTATCCCATGGGGCCAGTTTTATGTTTCATTTACCAACTTAACTGGAATAGGACAAACGTGTATCCAGGCAGCTCCCTCCTGACTGCCTAGCTGAAAAAGGTCAGAGGGGAAAAACACAGCCCACTCCCACAATTATTTCTAAGACAGCCTGGTTATACTAGTGCCAGAGCTGACTGGCTATGGAGTATTTCAATGTTACAAATCACACAAGCCTTGCTTCAAAATGCCCACTTCTGGTTTGAGCCTTTCTGAAGAGCCATTATCATAAACACAAATTATGCAGAGGAGGAAATAAGCAGCTCCCATTAAAATTCCCCCCTCCCTGGTTGAAAATCATCCTCAAAACCCATAGCTCAAAGCAATTTGAAGGTAATGAAAATGTCTATGTGCAGGGACTGTTGCTTATAGTGATGACCAACACTAATTAATTATTTCTTTGTCATTCCAACTGACTGCATCCATATGCCACCTATGGGCTTTATATTTTGGTGTTACAAACTTTGGGTAAATGTCTCTTCTGTGTGTGTAAAGTGCCTAGCACTATTCCCTCTCGCATATGATTAGGGATCCCTAATGGTAATTGGAAACTATAATTGAAAAGGTAATTGAAAATATGAGCAAAAAGAAGCTTAATACATTTTATAGATGAATGAAGAACACACAAATGGGCAAAACATTCTAATAGAAGAAAGCACACCTCCAAATAAAGAACAAAGGGAAAAGTGGCTATACACAACACAACTCATGCCAGGGGTGGGAAATTCTAAAAAATAAGAAGTCAACACTAATTTAGCACTTGTCTTCCTTGAAATGACACTGCTGAAGCTTTCAAAGCAACAATACCTCAAAACACAGCACCAAGCAGGCACGTTTGCATGGCTTATTTACTCTGCTCAGTAAAAGAAGGCAAAGTGGCACACAGTCACCCTAACAACCAGAGCCCACACAGCAGATAACTGCTGCATTTTCTTGCAGAAACAATTATAAACTTTGGTATACTTTCTGAAAGTACTTGCTGTACCAAACCACAAATTTTAGATTAATGCTGCCAGTAAAAAGTGTTTGTTTGATTACCCAAAGCTGGAACACAAAGGCAAAGAAGAACCAAGATGCTGCCAAGACCCAAGGTACAAGCAACTCACCAGGCAGGGCTGTGAACTGCTGAAGTGGTATGTTGCCCAAGATAAATGCTACCATATGCTTAGGAAAAAAAAAATACTAGAAATAATGCATGTATAGAATGATCCTTCCATCACCATATAGCAACTAATGAGACTTGACTTCTGACTTGGGGGCTCTTAGGGTTCCTATATACTTTTGCACTGGTGCAAAGCCCTGCAGTTTGTTCTGCTACTGTCATCACAGCAAGTGACATAGGCAGCTGTAGCTAACTCACCTGTTAAATCTTTCTTTTCCTTTTCTTGACATGTCTATGGAAAACCAGTGTCCATTGGAGTTCATCCAGAAATTCTAGATGATTAATCATTTGTTAAACACTGAAATCAGAGCCTCGTAAGACCCCCATAAAACCAAATTAGCTTGTAATCCTTCTGGTTTAGATAAACTCCGCTTCATCAGAACAAGAGCTTCAGATGAAGCAGCTGTCGGTAATGGAGAGTTTTTTTCCTTCTAATTTACAACAGCTTGCTTTGTATTACCTGAGGGCCTAAGAGCATTATTGATTAGACTGCTTTATATACTATGAATGATACCACTTGCTGAAGATTTTCCCCAAGGAAATTAAACCAGCCAAATCGTCTTTCTTTGCCTAATATCTCTTCCTTAATAATCTTTTCTTCAACTGCATTACGCACCCACAACTGCCAGCCTCCAACACAAAAGCATTTCTATTTTACTGAAATTCTTCAGTGTAGCTGTTTCTGTTACTCTTGCATTCTGACCAAATGGACCCACCTGGAGTACTGTGTGCAGTTCTGGAGCCCTCAGCACAGGAAGGACATGGAAGTATTGAGGCACATCCAGAGGAGGGCCACGAAGATGATTAGAGGGCTGCAGCAGCTCTGCTATGGGGACAGGCTACAAGAGTTGGGGCTCTTCAGCCTGGAGAAGGCTTCCAGGAGACCTTATAGTAGCCTTCCAGTATCTGAAGGGGGCCTGCAGGAAGGCTGGGGAGGGACTATTTACAAGGTCTTGCAATGACAGGACAAGGAGCAACGGGTTTAAACTGGCAGAGCGGAGATTTAGACTGGATGTTAGGAGGAAGTTCTTTCCAGTGAGGATGGTGAGGCACTGGAACAGATTGCCCAGGGAGGTTGTGGCTGCTCCCTTCCTGGAGGTGTTCGAGGCCAGGTTGGACGAGGCCTTGAGTGAGCTGTACTAATTGGAGGTGTCCCTGCCTATGGCAGGGGGTTGGACCCAGATGATCCTTGAGGTCCCTTCCAACCTTACCATTCTGTGATTCTATGATTCTATGACCCCATAATTTGCCTTGGAATTAGAAAAGAGAGTGTTCTGACTCCTGAACTTTTGTGTCTGTGCCAGAATGATAATACCACCTTGTACTCACAAATTGCTGGTGTGGAATTACAACTGTAATTCTCATATATTCTGGACAGCTGAGGCCACCAAGACATTAAGGTGACCACAGTTAGCACACCCTGAGGTGACACACAGCAGGTACCATACAACTGAAAATTATCCTTGCAAGCAGCTCATTTAACAAAAACGAAGACTTACAAATGTTATTCATTACCTTTATTTGTAAAATATGCAGCATGTACAATTGGTAATGTTTATATGCTAAATACCTTACTTACACCTTGTCTTCTGAACTTAACTGGCAAGTAAGCACTCCTAGGCAAATAACTGAGTCATTACTCAAACAGGCCGGAATATGCTGGCAGCATATTTCCCAAGACATGNCCCCAGACCCTCAGGTCCTTTTCCTCAGGGCTGCTCTCCAGCCATTCACCACCCAGCCTGTATTTGTGCTTGGGATTGTGCCTACCCAGGTGCAGGACCAACCATAGAAAAAAGAAAACATGTGAATCCACTTAAAAAATATTTTGCAAAGTTATACTTACTGCTGGTAGAGGACATACGGCTGTACTCAGACCTGCAAGACAAAGATTTAAGTTAGACCATATTAAATTTTAAAAAGTTAACTAAAAATACAACAAATCTAACTCATATTGCATATTAAAACAGTTCAACGCCAATTTGGCATTATTTTTGAGCTAAGCTGATAAACAGGTTTTAAACATGGCCTCAGAAAAATTGGGATCCCACATAAATTCTGAACATACCTAAATACAGTGAGTAAAGCAACTAGGGCTTTATCTAGGAGCTATTCATGATACCTGACTTCAGGCATAAAAATTAAAGCTTAAAAGATTCTCTCAAGGGAAAAATTATTTGCTTCAGACAGGTTAGGTGTAGATGTCAACTATATTTTAACTCTGCTCCATATCTTCTTCACCTTTTGCTCTCTAATTGCTGCTTTGAAGATTTTTTTTTCCCTTTTCTTTAAAAAAAGTCTATTCAAAGAGCAGAATTCTTATTGTTCTTCGGCAACAACTGTCAGGGAAGACACTAAGTACCAAAATATAAAGATTAGGATGGTAAAGCTTTTTCCTTTAGGTAACTCTTTTCCTCTTCAAGACATCTCTCACTAAAACCACCCACCCACTCACTCATTAGTTCTACTTTACTGCATACCAGATTGCCAGTGAGAAAGAGCAATTAAGTATTTTGAGCAACAGTGCAATTAATTTTGCAGCTGCACACAACCCCAAACTCCTGAAAACCCCATTCTAGGCAAATTGAAACATGACTCATTTATGTCCTACAGATTCCAAAGTACTAACTTAAAACAAATATGCCATTATTGTGACCAGAGAAGGGCAACGAGGCTGGTGAGAGGCCTCGAGCACAAGCCCTATGAGGAGAGGCTGAGGGAGCTGGGATTGTTTAGCCTGGGGAAGAGAAGGCTCAGGGGAGACCTTCTTGCTGTCTACAACTACCTGAAGGGTGGTTGTGGCCAGCAGGAGATTGCTTTCTTCTCTCAGGCAACCAGCACCAGAACAAGAGGACACAGTCTCAAGCTGCACCAGGGGAAGTTTAGGCTGGAGGTGAGGAGAAAGTTCTTCACCGAGAGAGTCATTCCCCACTGGAATGGGCTGCTCAGGGAGGTGGTGGAGGTGTTCAGGGTGGGTTTGGATGTGGCACTTGGTGCCATGGTCTAGTCTTGAGGTCTGTGGTATCGGGTTGGACTTGATGATCTTTGAGGTCTCTTCCAACCTTGGTGATACTGTGATACTGTGATTATCGAATACTAAAAAATAAAATCACAGAGTCATAGAATTAACCAGGTTGGAAAAGACCTCTAGGATCATCGAGTCCAGCCTATTGCCTAACCCTTCTAAATAACTAAACCATGATGGTTATTCCTACTTCTGAGGCCCTACCTAAGACTTCTGAGTGTATGGAGTTCAGAGTCACACAGTCTCCATTCTCATAGGGTCCTCAGAACAGACCACTCACCAGAGCTCTCTGCCACAATTAACATCTGTCATGTATGCCCTGCAGTGCCCTAAACATAACTGGAAAATTGTTCAGGGAGCTCTAACATAGTTCTTGCATCCAAACCTAAATGCCTGGTTCTTGGATCCAAACCTAAATGCTTGTTCTATATGAATAATTGCAACAAGTTTGCAATATTACTTTAAATTACAACCCAAATAACCAACCAAACAAACGTTTGAGTCTTGCCTTCAAAGGCATTTGCCTGGAAATAGAAACTATCAAAGGATGTTCTCAGGATACGTTCATACTCTGGGCTCACAGGCATCCAAGGGAATGAAAGGCATCAACTCCTGTATAGTGTCTGCTTATGATTTTAATATGGACATATCTCTGCAGAAGAAACAATTACAGTCATCCCTGTATCTCATAGCCTTGTGTTTATCACAGAATCATAGAATGGTAAGATTGGAAGTGACCTCAAGGATCATCTAGTTCCAATCCCCTGCCATAGGCAGGGACACCTCCCACTAGTACAGCTCACTCAAGGCCTCGTCCAACTTTGCCTTGAACACCTCCCGGGAGGGAGCAGCCACAACCTCCCTGGGCAACCTGTGCCAGTGTCTCACCACCCTCACTGCAAAGAACTTCCTCTCTCCCCTCTGCTGGTTTAAACCCACTGCCCCTCATCCTGTCTTTGCAACACCTTCTAAATAGTCCCTCCCCAGCCTTCCTGTAGGCCCCCTTCGGATATTGGAAGGCTACTCTAAGGTCTCCTCGAAGCCTTCTCTTCTAACTGTTTCACACTTGGGATTCTGCAGATCAGATGCTAAGGCTTCTGGTTTAGGTGAGAAAGACCACGAGGAACTACCTCAAACTCTTCCTAATTCTGCTGGATCAGTGAAAGATGATACAATTTGATTTTTTACAATACTCGTGAAAAAAAAATCCACTGATACCATCAAGTACCATGAGGTTACTGAAGGTTTTGAAAAAAGTCTGTGCAGTGCTGGGAAAAGATTTGCTGCTGAGGGCTTTCAGCTCTCTCTTGCTCCCTGTCTCTTTTACAAAACCCTGCATCTCCAGCCACTTTGATAATGTCAGACAGCTTTGTCATACATGGCGGAGTGTGATGGTTCGGGAGTTCCCCGCCCCCCACACTTTGTAAAATGACCCAGACTAGAACTCAGCTGGCTGGAAGTTAAGGACTGAAGCTCTATTTACAGCTTAGCACAATATACAAGCAGAGATATACACAATAGACAGGAATATTTACAGAAATATACAAGTTAAAGGTAATACAGAAACACAACACCCCTCTCAGAAATCAGAGACCCCAGGAGGGGCTCCCAACCACCCTTCCACCTTCTCCCCACCCCTCTACCTTACCCCAAGGTTTGCCTTGCACGCAAGGTGAGCTTGGAGGATCGGCCAGGGGGGTTAGAAGGAAAGTGGTTAGTGAGATTAATCATCAGAGAGGAGAAGCCAGAAGCTAGACCGCCTGAGATGCTGTGCCCAAGAGACTCTGACTTATCTATGTTTTGAGTACTTAAACATCTCAGCAAGCCTATGAGTGAAGCAGACACCACCACTGTTTTCCTTTCACAGCCTGTAATATAATTTTCTCCACTAAAATATTCCAATTAGCCTCAAACTAGCACATGGAGACCACAGGATTAGGTCATCAGTAGTCCCTCTCAGTCACTCTGTATATACCTGATACATAGCAGCACATCCTCTGTCAGTAAAATGCTACCCCTTAGCTAACCTTCCCCACGATTCTTGTGTGCTGGGAAAGGCAGAGTCAGTAATGGCATGAGCAAAGAAGCAGACCTCCTTCTTCTTACTGTGGGTCCACATAAGCACCACTGGCGTAGCTTACCAGGGCTTCTCTGTCCTGGTGAGACCTCATCTGCAATATTGGATTCAGTTTTGGGCTCCCCAGTTCAAGAGGGTCAGGGATCTACTCGAATCCAACAGAGGGCTACGAAGATGATTAAGGGGCTGGAGCACTGCCCTATAAGGAAAGGCTGAGGGATCTGGGGCTTTTTGGGCTGGTGAAGAGAAGACTTAGAGAGGATTTAATAAATGCTTATAAATATATGAGGGCTGGGTGTCAAGAGGGAGGGGACAATGTCTTCACAGCTGTGCCCTGCGACAGGACAAGGGATAATGGGTATAAACCACAGCACAGGAAGTACCACCTCAACATGAGGAAGAACTTCCTTACTGTAAGGGTCACAGAGCACTGGAATAGGCTCTTCAGAGAGGTTGTGGAGTCTCCTCTGGACTTCAAACCTGTCTGGATGTGTTTCTGCGTAACCTGAGCTATATTCTATGGTCCTGCTCTGGCAGGGGTGTTGAACTCAATGATCTATGGAGGTCCCTTCCAACTCCTAATATCCTGTGATCCTGTGAGCTCTGAGCAGGGACCAAGGGGAAAAGACCCCAGGGGCTGGATAAGTAGTGCTACGCAGACCACAAAGCTGCACGGTATTTTCAGCAGCAAGTCACATCCGCATTATTTGGCACCACGTGTGTTTGGGAGGGTGTGAAAACTGTTACATGTCACTTTTCACAAGCCCAGAGGCAAGCAATACACATCCAGCTGCCTCCAAGCATCCCGGGCAAGGATTCATTTAGTTTGCACTTCTGTTTGAAAACAGCCTGGGGCTGTCCTTCGGTCTGTGTTCAGCAGTTGGTGGCTAATTCAATATGGGTCTACACTGTTTGTATTTCAGATTGAAGAGAGACAATGTTTTGCCTTTTCCTTACTGCGAGTAGAAGTAGCTTTCTACTACTTCACACTGTTATTTTATTACCCCAAAGTGCTGCAGGCTTATTACAGGACACAGAGAATTAATGAGCCTCCTCTGCTGAGGAAGAGGCAGTCTTTGTACAGGCAGGAGATGAAAAATGAGACAAGAGGAAAAACAAAAAGATGAAGAGTGAGAAAGGAGGAGACAACAGTGTGCTTGGAGACTAAGTGTACAGAAAAGTTTTAATAGGCTTTAGAATTGTATTGAGGTTTGTTTTGTTGTGATTTGGTTTGGTTTTTTTTAATTCTAATATGGTTTGAGATAATATTTAATTCATGTTGCATAACTGACAAAAAACAGAATAATAATTTTTAAAAAGGATAATTAAGCACAAAGGCTTATGTCAATCTCAGATGTCAAAACAAGAATTGTACCCTCCCTAAGCTCCCTCTATAATCAACAAAAAGATGGGACTGGTGTTTGTCTCTTTTCTCATCTCTTTTCTGATCTAGAGATGAACCCTAGGTAGGACCCTCATCTACATGCCTAAAAGCAAATGGGATGAATATGAGTCTCTCTGTGTGGTCTCAGGGTCAATCTGAAACACCTTTTGTCTTCCCTCTGACTCCTTTCATAGAATTAGTGTTGAATCTAGCCCTTTAGAACAAAAAAACCCCCAGTATTAGTATAATTCTTAATATTTTCAAATGATTAGCACAAATCATTCAGATTAATGGCCCCACTCACAAGTGGCTTAAGAAATATATTTTTTCCTTACAGTCGGCTCTTTAGGATACTTTCTACACATTTTTAATGCTTTTTTAGACCAGGACACACAACAAACATTTTCTTTGACAAGAACATGCACCAGAAAATTTAAGTACTGAAAGACATATCTCCTGGATCATGTAGACTTTCTGGGTATCAAGCAGGTTTTGTTCCTTCCCATTCTCTCCATTCCCATTTTAAATATCTTTAAGATTGGCTTCTAGCAGTTCCCTTGGAAGAGAATTTTTCCATTAGGATAATCCAAGGGTAAAAAATTCATGGGCTTTAATGGTAACAGACTGGGGCCACACTGGGGCTCAGAGATTCCTGGCCAATTACATGGTCTTGCAACAAGCTATTTCCTCTGATAGATACCACATTAGAGATAAAAGGAAAGAGACATTCAGGACAGAAACAGAACAAATGGAGGACTGTTCCCTTTATAGGCACATAATGAGGAAAAAAACGATCCAGAAGGGTATTGAAGCAATAGGAGGTACTGAAAAGGAGGGCTCATCACTCAGTCAAAAGATACATCAGCCTGCAAAGAATTCGTGTTCATTGGTCAGCCCACCAGCAAAGAAGAGCTGTGAAGATGTCAAGCGACATTAAAATAGGAATGTAGATGCTTGAGATAAATGTGGGACCTCAATTCCCATTCGTGCTATTGAAGGATCAGGACTGTGTTATCACAGAGCGTATGACCATCAGGAGAACAAAAGATCTTGGGCAGTCCTCTGACATTACTCATTGCTGATCAGTAATAGAGAGCCTCAAAATACTCAAGAAGGGGAAACAGCCCATTGAATAGCAGTANCAGCACTCGGTTGCTGTCTGGGCTGCATGCGCACACTGCAGACTTGGAGTTGCTGAGTCCAGTATATAAAAACACTCTAAGATGGTTAGTTTGGGTAAGAAGCACAGCTATGTTACATCTCTGAACATACTCCAGCAATGTTGTTACGCCAGCATCACACTGTGCTTGGGTTGCTTTGGCATGCTGATCAGCCATGGCACAACATAATGGTAATACAGCACCAGAAATGACATCTACAGGAATAAACAAATAAGCTCCAGAGATCTGTCTTGACCAACTGCCATGAAAGAGTCTGCATCTGTACCATTAAAGCCCCTTGCCTCTCAAAACGGACTGGCAAGTAATCTGCTGAGAATCGTCCCTAGGCCATGGTAACATGTTGACACAAGTCCAAAATCCATGGTAAAACACAGCTCAGAATCATATGGGAAAGAGCTAGATAGTCCCATCCAAAATAATGCCATCAACCATTATTAAGTACTCATGGACAACTCTGTCCCAGTGTTCAGGGACATCTTTTTCATGCACTGGTATGACTATAACTAGGCTTTCTGAGCCAGATAGCATGGCCAACATGGCCACAAGGCAGCTTACTGTGTAAGACAAGCACACATCTCTCAGGTTATTCTAACACAATGCTACACCATGATATGCTCCAGACATCCATTGCCAGGACTCCTTATTCCCCAAAGACTCAGAATTGTGGAAAGTTTACTAGCTCTTCTGCTGTCTGCATCCTTTGCTTGCCTAGGAGTGATGAAATGGCACCTGCTGGACTCACACTTCCCCTGCCTTCTCTTCTTAGAGTTGTTTCAGGCTTCACTGTTTCATATTAAGGGCCATATTTAACAGCTTCTCTGCCTTTCCTCCCTTGGAGCACATGGGAGGATTTTATTTTATAGTAGTTAAAGCACACTGTGTGAGTCAGAAGATTTAGCTCTGTCTTGGGTTTCTTCTCAGTAAATTCCTGTGGGTCAGATTACAATCTGCTTAACAAGTATCAGTCCAACACAAATCCATTACCTTCATCATACTTTTACTTGTGTAATCAAGATGACTGTCATGGAGTAACTCTGAGCCACTTATCTCAAAATGCCTTGCTTTGGATTTCTAGCAGAGTGATAAAGACAGCTGATGGATTCCTGTCACTCAGCTCTTAACTGCTACACTCAGGAGCTCATTACCAACAGCAGTCTTTGAGGCCCCACATGAGAAACTACAGTATAAGGACGAAAGGTTATTTGCAATCTTCCAGAAAGCATTCACTGAGGCAAGGCCACAGTGGGCTTTAGTAAGCACACCTGCCTGTGCACACCACTCACCACTCATTCCACAGCACTCCTCAGAGGGACTGGGGTGTCCCTCCAGTGGTGTCCACCATCAGAAATCAGGCTGCATGTACCTACCCAACCAAAGGCAGGGAGTGAGTCTGTTTCAACCTCACTTTCAGAGCCTATCCCCATGCCACATGCTAGCAGGTCTGCCTGCTCAGAGGTTCAACCAAATAGCTTCACTACATGCAGTAAATCTCGTTAGAAATGGTGCCTTGACCCCAATTTGTGACAGATAGTTAACCTTTATTTTATTCAAATGTCAAATCAGGGACAAGTTGTCTACCCTGACACATATGGAATGATGGAGACATAGAAAGTCTCAGCATCACTGACTTATGCTCATGAGAGTTTCTCACAGATGGATGAAATCTGTGACAAGAGACAGACATACCATATTGAAGGACTACCACACAGAAGATGAAGTCATAAGTGTTGAATCCCTTTAACCTAGAAACATGTAACATGAAAGCAACCTCTCACCCTAATAAACCATTCAATTACTCATCCAATAATTTAAGCAACCCATTCTGACTGAGGACACACACAAATCCCAATATTCTTAACACATTTATCTTTTATTGGGGTACACTTTTTTACAGGTTGCCTTTTCTTCTATTAACAATTGAATTTTCTGCTTCAGAGTCTCACACGTTTTACAGAAGTGCAACAAATAAAGAAAGCATTTTAAAATCTGCTTAACAGATATATTAGCAGAGGCTAAAATAGTTTGTGATTTGGCCAGGATCACACAAGCAGCCAGTGACAGCTGCAAGGAAAACAAATAAACAAGGATAGTACTGTCAAAAAATAAACATAATCTCTGCAAAATTAATTTGAAGGATAGACCCACAGGAGAAAGTGAAAAGAAGGGAATAACTCTCCTGAATAATAACTGTAACCAAACAGTAATGGATTTTGCTAAAAACATGTTAAAAATAGCTCCTACACTACAAAGTGTCCTAAGCTTCAAACACCTTTCTATTTTGCAATGGATCCCTCTAATTAGTATTTAAGTGCTCCTCCACAGAAACCTGCTAAAAAGAAACAGTACAACTTTCCCTCTTCCTAAAATTCATCAACTGCTCAACAACTAACTACCAATAAATTGTATTTGCATCATCAACATTTAGGTTTTAAAGTTGTTATACAGAAAAAAACCTGCTTGTTCTTCAATAATGTCTCCCCACTTTCTCTAAAACGATTAATAAATTATTTGAAATGTAAGTGGAACAGTTGCAAATTCAAATAATTTAAGTTTAAAGTTCTAACGTCTCAAAACTTTAAATGACTTCTAAGAGAGGAAGGAGAAAAGGACAGGTTTAGACAAACTTTGATACCATTAGTAAGCTAATGATTAAAATGCGAACCCTTTAAGACATAGGCTCTTAAGTGCTTTCTGTGGGAGCAAGTGAAGTTCTGCTGGGAATTGTCACAGATATTGAAATCCTCATTAATGCCACCTATCTCACTAAAGTGTTATGTTCAGGTTAGGCATATACTCTTGATAAATAGGAGAGAGCATTCCTTGAACAAGGCCAACATGACCAAATAAGAGTTCAGGAATAAAAAGCTTAAGACTTTAGGTCTAAGAAACTACTAATTTCCTGCATTCACTGCATCACTTAGGATATCAGTTGTGTGTACAATGAACTCAGGGACCCTTGACAATAGTGATAGCAAGAATCTATCTTGTTTCTTCAAAATTACATGCACAGCTTCTAAAGTTGTCTTAGTTTGTCATCTTGAGTATTTTAGCACAAAAATCTGCTCTGTTCTTCAAAGTAAAGGTAGGGAAATAATGGCTTGTAAACCCAAGAAATTTTGAAAATTAATTTCTACACTCATAACTTAGTAGTAATTCTTCAAGCTTTTGTGTGTGTACATGTGATTATTTTCTTTAGAATTTATCTACAGTTCTGTACACCTGTATGTTTCTCTCCCCTTCAGTTTCAATTTTTATTCCACTTATTTTTTCCCTGTTTGCTTTCTTTTCAAAGGAAAAAAAAATACCCCATCATAATCAATTTTCTTCTTCCTGTAAAGTCAAGTTTCAAAATACAAATCCAGTAGTAAAATTATTACCAAAGAAAACTCTGTTTCCTATACTTCTTAGCTAAAAAACTGCAGTAGCTGATAAAACAAGGTTTTTACACTAAAAAGCAAAAAAATACATTTCCTAAGAAGATAACCATTTGTATGGGCAAAGTCTCTCAGTCCAAGGATGGTCAAACTCTTTCAAATCTCATTAATAAACAGCCAATATAAACTAATTGGCTTATATGTTCTACTCTATTTAGGTACTTGACAACACCAGCTCAATCCATTCTTATCGGATTCAGGAACTCAAAATACACCATTTTTCTTCAGCAGCCTCTTTGCCAACCCCTTTTACCCAAGCAAAAGCACTAAGAGGAACATATTTGCCAATGGATTAGGAAAATGAAGGCTTCAAACTGTAACTGATCTTGCCTGTGGCACTGTTTTTCCTGCTCTTGTAGCTGTAAGTCACAGGAAAACATGAAGGAACATATGCCCTGCAGAGTACTTGATGTAGTTGACTAGCTGCTGTAAGCAGCTTCAGCTGTACAGGCTCCATATAAGAGCTCACACATCATTACATATGATCATCAAGATGACAAGGGCTTACAGTGCCTGGATTTACTACAGTCACTATCCCCTATTGTTCCCTGAGTGACAGAAAGGGACCACTTGATGTAAAATCGTTACTGAATTACTCTGACAGTTAGCTGTCTCTCCTTACACTTTCATAGGATGATGGCTGAACTTCAAAATAATTAATTAATTGATTTACTGTTGAGTGACTGGAAAAAAAGGAAAAGCAGCTCAATTTAGCATGAGCTATAATGGGACTGATACAAAGCAAAAAGCAGATCTTCTAGTAAGAGGAAAAAGTAAGTGCTGTGAACAGTTGGTTTGGTGAGAAAGCTTAAATATAAACATTGTGAAAGAGACATATGCAACATGTTTATCAGACTAAAATTTCTGCTAAACAGAACTAAAAATAATAATTGAAATGCTGAAACCCATTCCTTTTCAAAATAAACTCCACTGCAAAACACCGTAATTGTTAACTGCCATATGTCATCGCTCAAATTCCTCTGACAGACTCTTCCGCTAACCTGCACTTTCCAGTGTCAAGCCTGGGACAGCGATGCTTCGGGAAACCATCAGCTTTAGCACCTCATCAACACCAGACACAAGCAGCTGTCAGGCTGGTCGCTGAAGGTCTAAAGGCTAATGTCACCAGCTAGGTCAAATCCTTCCATGTGTCCCTTCCAAGGAAACCCAGGTTTTTCTATTATGGACAAACAGCAAATTCAGAGTTGACCCATCTAGTATTTTTGGAGCTCTGAACCAGATGTGAATACTCTAGCTAGTTATTTTGTGGTCCTTTAACCCACCTCCCCCAAAGATTAACTAAAAACCTGTAATTCCAGTATCTATCTGGAAAGGATATTCCCCTCAATGTGCACATGGAATATGTGAAAGCTTTCTATCGTTAGGTGTGTCCACAATACAAGGTGATGGAAAAAGTCCTTAACTTCTCAGACCACAGAAGAGATAAAAATATTTATTTTAATTAATAGCTGAATGTCTGAAAAAGATTACCATATGTCATTTCCACCTTAGAAAACAAAACAAAACAAAACAAAACAAAACAAACAAACAAACAAAAAAAAGAAAATCACAGTCTTACTACCGCAGTTTTGGTGCTGTGCACCTGACACCACTTCACAAAGAAGAATTAGCTTTACTGTTTTGCAACGGTCAGACTAGAAATCAAAGGAAATACACCAACCAAGGAGCTGTAAGAAACACAACCGGGAAAGCAAGGAGGCAGGACAATTAAGACCTAGGAGAGAACAGTATTAACAGGAGCGAACAACCTCCTTTTGCCCTTCTGGAGCCAGAGAAGGAGCAAAGGTTTGCTGTCATTCCCAACAAGATGACACAGCAGCAACATGCAGCATTTCCTCGCCCACTGAGACGAGCTGAAGGCGGAAGCTGAATGGGGGATCCCATAGATCATCCTTACATCTCCATGACCTTAGAAGTCATGCAACTAACAAACACAACACTCCTTTGGCAGTGAGGACTTGAAATGAGAAAAAAAAAAAAAAAGTAATCTCCTCAACTCTAATACGGCACTTGCAGGTTGAACAACTACTAAGAAAGTTTACAACACTTTGTAAGTCAGTATGATGAGTTTCATGACAACAGCAACCTAGCTTCAGGGTGCCTACAATCTAACGTGCTTTTGAGTCTGGCTCTCTAATAGTCCTTCTAAGGAGTCTGCTCTGTCTGCCCGATGTTGCCCGGGTGTCACTGTCACAAGGACACCATAGATACCTGCGCACACTTCCAAACTATCCTCAACACAAATTATTTTGCGATACAGGGATGGTGTGGCACCAAACTGACCACCGTGTCTGCAGCCACAAAGCACAGCGCAGGGCCTCACCGCTAAGGCAGCACAACGTGCTTTGGAACGCCAACTTAAAGCCCACGGCCACGACCTCTTGATACCTTCCTCCTCATGTACAGAAGGAAGATGATGGGGAGCTTTCTCTTACTCAGCCGAAGGAGAAAGCGAACTCTCCGGGACTTGGCAAACAGGGCGATGATCCGCGGGAGAAGCACTGCCCATCTTCCCCGGCGATCGCACCAGTCCCCCAGCGCTGGGGCGGTGTGCTGCCGAGAAAGCGGTCCCGTCTGTGGAGGGGAGGCTCTGCCCAGGACACGCAGCCCCACGCGGGACCCCAGCCCCATCTCTGCCGCTGCCGCGACGCGCTCAGGGCCGGCGGCGCCGGCAACAAGTGCAACCCGCCGGCCCGGCAGCCAGACTCCCGGCAGCCAGACTCCCGGCGCTTCGCCGCCACAGCCTGGCCATACCCGGCCCGGTCCGGCCCGGAGGGGAAGGTAAGAGCCCCCCCAGCCTGGCCCCCACCACTCACCCGCCCGTCTCGGCTCCAGAGTCCACGCAGTCATCCTCGCCGCCGGGCTGCTTCTCCATGGCGGCGGCGGCAGCGGGGCTCCACACCCGCCCGCTCTCCCTCCCTCCCGCCGGGAAGCGGCGGCTGTCGCGACCTGCCTCTGCTACCGCCGCTCCGCCTGTGCGAGAGGCAGCGGCTGCTGCCGCCCGGCCCACTCCGGCCCGCCCGCCTGCCTCGGGGGTCGGAGCTGCTTCTCCAGCCCGGCCTCCCCCTCCCCGCCCGTGGCGGGCACCTCGCCCCCCTTCCTGCCTTCGGCCGCCCTCTGCCGCGGGGGTGCCCGGTCGGAGGGGAAGGGGACCGCCTGGTCGTCCAGCGACCCCGCTGACAAAACCTTTCATCCACGTTTGTCCGCAGGCCACCGATGTTAGGTATTCTTTCTTATTTTAGAAACTGTTTCAGCACTTTCATTGTATTTCTCCTGGTTTACCATCCAGAAGAAGAGCAAAAGGTGCAGTGGCCCATCTCCAGTTAAAGTTAACAGAGCTTGTTGGATGGATGTCCTCACTATAAATCTGTTTTTGGAGTATACCCTGTTACAGCCTTTTATTTAAAATCTTTTGCTGTGCCGAGCTTTCTCCAGTCCGCCTTAGTGCCTGTCTGTCACTTGTTCATTACATTGAATACAATCATTTTGAAATTACACACAGCAGTGGGCAGCCTCATGAGAATTTCTGTAATGATCACAAAAAATTAAGTGATGGGAAAGGAGCATTCTGAGTGCTGCCTGTGAAGAGATGATGACATAGGAGAGCCTACTGGCATTGGGACAATCATATTCAGTGAGGTGAGCAAAGTTGTGGGTTCTGTGTATTATATTCTGCGTTATATGCACCTCCTGTGTTTGGAGGTGAGCACTTCTCTTTCCCCATCATCTATACATACAAATATTCAGCCATGTAGGTGTGAACCGTGATCTCAGCCAGAAACATCCTGGTCTTTCCGTAGTCCACTAGTGGGAGGTGTCCCTGCCTATGGCAGGGGATTGGAACTAGATGATCCTTGAGGTCCCTTGCAACCTTACCATTCTATGATTCTATGATTCTATGATTTAGCAGATTGCAAGGGGAGAGAACTGATGTCTCTAAGGTGGGACACCATCACTAATGTCTCTTCTGAATCAGGTTCAAACATAAAACTGGGAGATGGAATTCTGTACTCCTCACTGTATAGATATTGTGGGACAATTAAAAAATAAATCTACCTCTTCCATGAATGTACTGTGGAAATTGGAATTTTCTCTTCAAAATCTATACCAGGTTTCAGTCAGCTGTAGGAGATGGCCACTAGCAGAAAGTGATCAGAGGTTGGAAAAAAAAAATTTAAAAGAAAAATGTTCTTCTACCATTTCTTATTTGTCCCTTACAAGAAAGAAAAGAATTAGTGAAAATCTCAACATTTATGGCATAAAATGGACCAGAATATGAAAACATACTCTACAAGACAATCTTACATGGACATAGGAAGTGCTTCACACTGATTTAGTTTGCCACCAGTACTTTTTTTAGCTATGTCTACTTTGCATAATATTGCTGCCTGTCCTTTCAAGATGTTATTGTTCAGCCTGGAGAAGTGAAGGCTCCAGAGAGATCTTATTGCTGCCTTTCAGTAAAGGGGGCCTATAAAAAAGATAAGGACAAACTTCTTAGCAAAGCCTTTTGCAGTAGGACAAAGGATAATAGTTTTAAAATAAAAGAAGATAGATTTAGACTACATGAAAGGAAGGCATTTTTTACAGTGAGGGTGGTGAAACACTGAAACAGGTTGCTCAGAGAGGTGACAGGTGCCCCATCCCTGGAAACACTGAACATCAGTGGGCCTCTACACAACATGGTCTAGTTAAAGATGTCCCTGCTCACAGCAAGGAGCTTGGACTAGATGACCTCTAAAAATTTCTTCTGGCCCAAATCATTCTATGATTCTAAGATAATTCCATGCTTGCCAGTGATCTATGAAGTTGTATCTGGTAGCACAAATTAATAGTAACATCTAACATTGTTTAACAGACTCACACTGGGTGTACAGTTCATGCCATTGTTGTATCTAATAGTGGGTGGCTCTGGTTCTCTAAAATAATGTGGGTGTGAGTAGAACTGTTGTGAATTCCTTGGAAAGAGCTGTCAGGGTGGTGTTAGCATATTGTAGGCATCAATCCCCGACATGCTTATTATGAAACTGGTGAAGGCACTGGGCTTTTGTGCAGTCCTGTGACCTCTTGGCATCACAGAAAGTCAGTCCACTGTGGGTCTCCAGTGATGTTTAGACAGAACTTTCAGCTTCTACTATTCAGCAAGAATTAAAAAACAAACAAGAAAAGGTGTTTGTTGGCATTTAATCTGTTTTGAATATCTGAGTAGGTTTGCACAGGTGTCATTTTGAAAGAGAATACATGTTTTCTTTTCAGTTTATGTGGAGGATTTAATCTAAACATTATCAAAATAGGTATGGAATAAGCCCCTTTAAATACAACCCCTCTTCTGTCTTTCTTCTAGCAAGTTGCTAAAAGCTAATTTGGGCAAAATGGTAGAAAAAGTGCTCATACAGAAAAGTCCTGTAGGGCACCTACACAGTAGTTCACAAGGTCTTTAATCCTTCCCGCTAGAGAAGAACATCCAAATCCATTTACTCCCCAGATTAAATGCATGCAAATTCTTTTAGGGCTGGAACCAAAATACTGCTCCTGGCTGTGAGAGTAACTGTGGCCTGAGCTGGTTCTCGGCATGCTAATATTTGAATTGTTGTATTCAGGTGAGAGGCATGAATGTGTTTCCAGACATAGTGTGTTATTGAGACACGTCCAAGGCTAGAGAGAAGCAAAACTGAGACAACAATTCAGTATATCTTGATTCTCAGCTTGGAGCTCTGTTTTTAATAAATACTAATTCTCCATCAATGTCGATGTCCACAGCAGACCCTGAGCTTCTCAGAAGGAGGTATTGGTAGTCTGTGTTATCAGAACTGGACAAACTTGGCTGTCCCTCTGTTTCTTGGCCTGCACACGTGCATTTATTTAGTTAGTGCAACTGTGCTTAAAAGCAGGTCACTTCCATTTGCTTTCAAGTGTGATTTCAAAGTGAAATAAATTGACTATAGACACTGTCAAACTGATGTAAGATGTAGCCAAACCTCCTTAAATGCTTGGAAATAGGTTTAGTTAAATTGTTACATTTCTGTATGTAAAATTTTAGGTGGTCAGCTAATAGATCTTTTCCATCTCTGACTTTTATTATTCTAGTTAGTTATGTTTAAACATTGGCATATGAGAGGATCTGGAATAGATTTTATGCTGCATTTAAGATTAATTTATTCCATCTGTCCCAGGGAGGGAAAAAAGAAACATTCGAAGGAAATATATAATTAAGATAGTAAGTAAAGCTACCACAAACTCTAGGCTCTTGTATTTATATATTTGCCTCATTTAGCTCTGTTTTATTCTGGTCTTTCACATAATTATGGTGAAAATGAGACTTCTCTGCTTTAAATTCCAAGCATTTCAGAGATTTTAATGAATGAGGTGTAAAGTCCTGGCCTTTACTTAGATTTTCTCTGTTACCTGTGCTTCACATTAACTCCTCTATAGAGTGTGTTGAAAAGAGGTTAAATTTTAATTACTTTCTTATGAAGCTGTACTATCAGTTTAAATACAAGGATAAAAATGAAAGTATTCCTAGGTTAAATGTCCTCACATTTCAAGCCTTTCATTAAACAGCATTTAAGAGTAGTGGTCACAAAAATTCAGACACAGAAGTACCAGTAGACATTCTTCGAAGATGCCCAAAAAGTAAAAAACTCTTGTCAAAATCAAACAATGAGGACATGAAATGATGAAATTAATGCTGATTGTGAAAAAAAAAATTCTCTTGCTTCTAGTTGCCGAGGGCCAGATCTAAAATAGGATGTAAGATACTAAAAGGAGGATGTAAAGTTCATTTCTATGACTGTACAAAGTTGTACACAGTGACAGATTAGGAGTGACCTACCTTCCTAAGGAAGCTTTCAATGTGCCTGGTGCTATATGTCCAGATTATAGAAGGTTAACTGTTTTAGCTCATATCAGCAGTGTTAAGCATCCATCTGCTATAATCTCTGCCATCGCAGAAGCAAATGCAGCAGCAGAACCTTCTCCTCGTCCATCACAGAATCACAGAACATTAGGGGTTGGAAGGGACCTCTAGAGGTCATCAAGCCCAACCTCCCTGCCAAAGCAAGATTATCTAGGGTAGTCCACACAGGAATGCATCCAGGCAGGTTTTGAAAGTCTCCAGAGGAGACTCCACAACCTTTCTGAACAGCCTGTTCCAGGGCTCTGTCACCCTCACTGTAAAGAAGTTTCTCCTCATGTTGAGGTGAAACCTTCTATGTTATAGTTTGTAGCCATTGCTCCTTGTCTTCTTGCTGTGGACCACTGAAGAGATTGGCCTCATCCACTTGGCACCCACCCCTCAGATATTTATAGACATTGATGAGACCTCCTCTCAGTCTTCTCTTCTCAGGACTAAATAATAGTCACATAATAGTCTTAGCGACTGAGAACCCTGTGCAGAAGACCCACAGCTGCAGCCTGGAGCTGAAGAGAGGCAGAACGGAAAGCCGAAAGATGAACTGCATCAGATCATACTGTGTGTGCCAAAACAGATGAGGAAGCAAAAGCATCAATTTCCCTGATGAATCCACACCTGGAGTCAAATTTCAATCTCTTTTCAGCTCCCTGAGCTTCGCCTGTTGGGATATCATCTTTCATGCACCAGCCAAGAGCATGGAGTGTAAGCAGAAGACTGTGAGCCCAGGTCTCCATCCCAAACAGAAGTGAGTGAGATGAAGTGGCTGTTTTGAATGTCCTACCAATTCTGATTACAGGATATTTTGAGATTCTCCCATCTGTTTCTTTCTGTACAGGGGCAGACCTTCACTGTAGGGTAGGCAAAAAGAAGAAAAATGTAACTGAATTTCTGGTGATAAGGATGCTCTGGTGGGGATAAAAGCACTCAATTCTCTTCTTTTCATGCAGCATTTCAGATCTCTCCTTGTTTTGTTTTCTGTGCAGCTTCAAAAGAAAAGAGTGCAGAGGTCACTGCAATTCCTTCAAGCACAAATCCAGGCTGGGTGGTGAATGGCTGGAGAGCAGCCCTGAGGAAAAGGACCTGGAGGTCTGGGTTGATGAAAAGCTCNCTGTACTAGTGGGAGGTGTCCCTGCCTATGGCAGGGGGTTGGAACTAGATGATCCTTGAGGATCCTTCTAACCTTACTCTTCTACGATTCTATGATTCTATGATAATGCTATAAATTAGAAAATCCTCCTAGGTTTTGGGAGATGGACCAAGAACCTAGCTTAGTGCAGGACTTGGTACTGTAGATAATGAAAATACAGAGATGCTAAAGGATGAGGTTTTTCATTCCCAATTAAAAACTTTTTTGAAATGGACCATAATTGTACTCTTTCCATCCTTTGCTACCTGACTGTGGAGGCAGAATATTGCCCCTAATAAGGGGTTCTGGATTCTATTCCTGGCACTTTCCATCCCATTCTAGGTGTTGCAGTGATGCAATTCTCAGTTTACAGGATCTGGCATTTATACAGAAGGTTTACTCCTTTAGTGGTCTCTGTGGAAATTAGCACTCTACAGGTCAAGACTTTGTTAACATTCACTACTGGACTTAAGGATTTGGGGTTTGGATTAAAAAAGAGTGCAGAAAATTGCAGTTTTGGAAGATTGGAAGGAGGAAAAAAGTTACTGCTTGGCACTTGGTAAAGTCTTCATGCTAGCTCTGCCCTAAAAGACTGACTTTCAGACTGCTAATTGTTGCCAAAATATTTGTGGCAGTTTTTCACATAGACTATTGAGTTCTTGGGGTTTTTAAAGGGTTGTGATGAGGTCAGCTTCATTTGTGGTAGGTCTCAAGCCAGACACCTAACCTCCTAAAACTCTAGAATTTGGAGGTAAAATACAACTATGCAGTAAAAATGCTGTTTCTTCAAAGCACTAAGGCAAGGGGTTTCAGTGGAGATTTTTGGTTCCCAGGTCCCCCTCTTTTATGTTTCTTTTGAAAACCCTAACGTGCACACTCCTACCAAAGTTCTTTGTACAGTGCAGCAAATATGTATTTTATAAGCAAATTGCTGGGTTTTACTTGAATTCTAGTATATTAAATTTTTTATTGAAAACTTCTAGCACTCAGTAACAACTGCTATAAAAACTTGGATATTTGGAATCTTTCTGTACCATTTTGAAGCCCAGAACTCAATGGGAGTACAGAGGGCAGCAGAACTGTATCTCATCTCTGTGCAAGCATCTGATTGGAGACTTAACTAAGCTGGGCAATGGAAATCCCTTTTTGGGGGGATGTAAAGTCAAAGTGGCTCTGTATTGTGGACTGTAAGGGATTACTCTTGCCCTCACATTGCAAATGATCCCATTTAGCCAGATCTTTTCAGTGGATATGATCAGTGGATTTGCTTAATGTAGATGCCAGGATCAGCACCCAGGCTTGGGCTTCAGGCAGTGTCTCTGTGCTGAGCAATTATGAATCAGTCCCCAGGCTCTGTGAGTGGGCTGATATGGTACCAACATTGTAAATAAAGTGTAAGAGGTGAGGCTTTGCTCCAAACCTTGACTTAGCTCTCACTAGTGTGAGGGAATCTTGAAGACCTTAACACCGCTTTTGATAGGTCCAAATATGGCAAGTCTGGTGTATAAGGGCTACATGCTACAGTGATGTGAAGAAATTTGGAGGTCATGCAGGGGATTTCCCATTCTCCTGGTCACCAGCTGCTGGTGTTGCACTGGCCCTCTCCTTTAGCCCACTGCAAGAGATAGTGCACCAGCATGATCCAAACAAAGCCATCTGGGAATCCATTTGGTCTGGAGAGGTGCTTTCAAGATCTCAGTGGCTGGATATGGACCTACAAATTTACACATATTTCCCAGTACTCTTAGCCCACTTGGCCAGAACTACTCTGCTCTGTGCTGATCAATGGATGGAGAATGTCATTGTCTTCTGCAGACTTGCTGAGTTGAGGAGGCAATGCTCTGCACCAGAGGGCATTTAGATGATGCTCAAGTTTAGGTGATGCTCAAATGTTTACTTGATGGCAAAGTTTAGATTGCATCAGCACACACCCATTAACAGGATGAGGGGCAATGGGTTTAAATTGGCAGAGGGAAGATTTAGACTGGATGTTAGGAGGAAGTTCTTTCCAGTGAGGGTGGTGAGGCACTGGAACAGGTTGCCCAGGGAGGTTGTGGCTGCTCCCTCCCTGGAGGTGTTGAAGGCCAGGCTGGATGAGGCCTTGAGTGAGCTGTACTAGTGGGAGGTGTCCCTGCCTATGGCAGGGGGGTGGAACTAGTTGATCCTTGAGGGCTCCTTCCAACCTTACCATTCTATGAGTCTATGATTCTGTGAAAACACAGTGGGAATGTTTCAGTTGTCCCATTTAAAGGAGTGCTGCCAAGCGTCATGTGATGCCACCTGTGTGAAAAGTTTACCAGGAAAGCAGACAATGAAATTGATGTCACTTTTAAGAGTTCAGTTAGATAATTATAGCTTCTGGTGAGCATCTTGAGTTCTCTACATACACTCAATGAATGATCATCATATTTGCAAAAGCACTCTTATGCTGGTAACCATGGCAACTCCTATTACATGAAGTTTCTTGTGAAATAGTGTGGTTTGCAGGGCAGAGGAAACATTTATTTTCAAGGACTAATCCTGTACCTGCTTGTGTTCAAAGAGGAAGGATTAAACCCCTATGGCAGCAGCAATAAATATTATAGCAGCTTTTATATGTGGACTCTTCTGAAAGTGAAAATGGTCTTCAGTTTTGTTTTGTTTTTTTTCCTTTGCAGCTGGTTGTGACAGTAAAAGTTTTACTTTGAAAAGCATCTACATTTAAAACACTGTTAGATCTCCAAGGGAGGTTTTATTTCTTAATTGCTCTACCATATTTTTAAAATTCCAGTTTTGAATTACATGTGATATAAACCTTTCATCATAAGATTGACAATCAGATGCTCCTATTGGGTTTAAATATTTTTCCCATAACTCTTTGAACAGTATTTGTGAGTTATAACAAGTGATTCACCAGGAAGGAAGGCCTGTTGCAGGTAAGCATATGGTAAGTATAGTGAAGATATTCACAGGAATAAAACTTGAATAATTTTGATAGAATATAGTTGATTCTGTTTCCACTTCTGAGATCTATAAATGGGAATAGATTTACTGGTGCAGAGGGAGATGTTTAAGTCCCATTTGCTCTGATTACTGTAGGTGCTCCTTTGTGTCCATTACCTTTGCAGAGCCTTCCTTTGCCCTCCCTCATTAGCCTGAGGCTATAAATACTCTTTTTACTGATATAGTGAAAGAAAAAATGTTAAAATAGCTCTCATTTTGGGAGCAACCTTGCATATATGATGTCTCTACCTGTGCTAGGAATATTAGAAGCCAATGATTACCAGTGAGTTGTGAATCAAGAGTGTTTTGCTTCAAAGGCACAATCACCAGTGATCAGCATGGGGAGAGGCAGGTGTAAGAGAAATTGTACTTGATATAAATGTGTGCTTCTATTAAAAAGCAGCAAGGAATGAAATCAGAGTCTTGTATAGGAACCATAGAAAGAACCTCATTGGGACTTAAATCAAGGAGAAACACTGCCTAAATATGTGAATCAACAGTTCTTATATATCCTCTCACAGAAGGTAAATGGCTGAATGTAATCCAACAGAGTTTTCTGGTTGATCCATTTGTACCAGGGTGGCCTTTTCTGAGAGCTTATGGAACAGATAAAAGGTCTCAACTAAACCTGCAAACTACATCATGCAAAGACCTGCAGAACTAGGGTGTCTCATACTTGTACTAGCAGAGCTCTGCAGCAGCTAATACTCAACTAAAACAANCTCCCTGGGCAGTCCATTCCAATGGCAAATCACTCTCTGTGAAGAACTTCCTTCTAATATCCAGCCTATAATTCCTCTAGCACAGCTTGAGATTGTGTCCCCTTGTTCTGTTGCTGGTTGGCTGGGAGAAGAGATCAACCCCCACCTGGCTACAACTTCCTTTCAGGTAGTTGTAGACAGAATTCTGTCCTTCTCTCTTTTCCCTGACCATGAATGTCCACTTCTTCATCTCCACTCTGCTTGGAGAATTAGAAGGAGCTGATCTGACCTTTTGAGCCCAGCAAAAGAAAGAAGGGGGTTCATCTTCAGGCAAATTAATTTACTGGAGAGCTTCACCTTCTTTTTGCTCAAATGCCAGCACCAAGACAGCAAACAGAACAGCATGACTAGCAATGCATGGCTTCTTCAGGGCAGAGGACAGGAGCACAGCAGTCTGGGTTCAATTTAACTTCAGCTGCTCTTCTCAAACTGCACTGTTGCAGAACTATAACTGGCCTGTATAAAAGTATGAGGGCCAGAAGCTCAGCTCAAAAATCCATTATCTAGAAAGGGTTATTAGGAAAACAAACAAACAAACAAAAAAACCCTGAGTGCTCTTTCTGCAGTATTCAAGTTTTAACTGAAAACTACATTACTTCTTTTAGGTTGTGTAAATGAACTTTGACAAAATAGCTTTGATGTTTAAGAATCTTAGACATATAATAGATGGCTCTGGCATTTTCCAGAAGTTTGTAAAATAGTTTAGGACCATTTGTATTTGTTGTAAACCTAAGCACAACCCTGCCTAGTCCCACTGGCCCTCTGCCTTGCTTCCCTTGGGCCATAGCTGGAGTAACAGTATCTTTGTTGTGGCAAACAGAGGAGGAGGGTTAAACTCTGACTTCTCCCAATTAGTTTTGCTCCCATGTGGCTGATCTGCTGAGTGTACAGGGGTGACTCAGGGCAGGAGGGGTGTTCTGCAGTAGGAAGCCCCTTATCCTAGGAGAAAGCAGGAGCAAGCAAGCTGTATTCCAACTTTAAAACCCCACTAACTCTCCAAGATGGAAGGAAAAGGTCTAACCATTATCATTCCCACTTTCATACCTACAATAGCAGATGTCTTGGGAAAACAGTTGCTGCCACAGTATAATAGGCAAGATATTTATAGGGCGAACCTAGATGCAATTATGCAAGTAAAAGCATTTACTCTAATAGTTAGGATCAGGTTTTGCAATGCAGATGGAAATTAAATAGAAAAAAAATCATTCTAAACTTACTCTTTTCTCTGCTGATTGCTGGATTCCCCCCCAGGCTTGAGCTCATGCAACTCACAGGCAAGTAGATCCTTTCAGAGAGCCCAGATGGGCAGTAAAAGGATGACTTGAGAAAAAGGATTCCAAAAGCTACTCTCAAGGCACCTAATGTGTAGCAGCTAAAAGAAAGACAATAACATGTGTAAGACACCCTTAATCCAAATCCCAGTAATGGAGTTACATGATAGGCTGCAACCTCTTGCCTCTTAATTTATAAAAGATCAAGTGGCATTAGAGCCAGTCAGTTGTGCACCATCAAGTGCTCAGCACAGCACATCAGTGCCACTCTGCAGAGAACAGGGAATAAATTCATCATCTCTCCTTTAAGCAGCTACTTAAGGAAGCTGATCAGCATGTTTTTGTTTGTGAGGGAGGCATGTTGTTTGGCATGTTGTTTATGCTCAAAGAAATAGTGTGTGACGTTCATGAAATGGTTTAGTTATGGATTCTACATCAGGAGAAATGCATGAAACGCATGAAACAGTTATGTCTGAAAATGCACTGTTAATCTTAACTCTAAGGCAACAATATTAATTACTTTTATCTAGTCAGTAAATGACACTACTCTGTAAAAGTATGCTATGTAAGTAAGCTATGTAGTGGGTCCAGAGGAGGC
>WBNM01005936.1:0-20861 GCA_013399055.1 Ramphastos sulfuratus | reverse complement strand
CCCACTGCTCCGTTTTGATTTTAACAATAGAGCTGAACTTCCAAACAAGTTCTTTTGGAAACGCAGCCCTGTGAAAACAGATCATTGCTGAGCTGTTCCTAATGATGAACCAGGAATTGGCTCAAGCTCTCTCAGCCTCTCGTTTCAAACAGTTCATGTTCTTTCCATCAGCACCTATCACCACAAACACCAATAGTTTGTGTCTTTCTTACTGCTAGCAATTTTCTACATTGGCTTCTTCTAATTAGGGCTGTTTCTGCCCAGTGTCCTTTTGAACCCTAAAGGAAAATGATGTGAAGCTTCATCAGTGGCTTTTATGGGGAATAAGTATTTATTCAGACTCCCTGGCAAGGAAGCTGATTGTACTTATCATGCACAACTGGTTTTTTCCTACTGAGCAACACTTTTGTTTGTTCAAAGCAGGATTTGTTTGTTTGTTTTCAGTAAATACCTGTCACATAGCAACAGAAATATTGCTAAATAATAATACATATAATGTTAAGCTCCTGAGTCTAGAAGCTTTTAATGAAAAAAACACGCTCCTGATAAAAAATAATAAATAATGTCACCTTTTCTTTTTACATTAAAAATATCTGTACATGTACAATATAACAAAGGACAGTTTTATTTCGTAGGCTCAGGGTGGCATCTCTGGGTTAGATCTTCATCTAAAAAGGGTAGAGGCTTGTAGTCTTGATCCTGCATATTTCCCACTGCATGAAAATTATTTTCCCAGCATTGCAGAGTCTACAGCCTTTGCCTACTCTTTCCATGCAAAAGTGGAAGCAGGTCACAAGGAACATCTCAACATCTACATGCAGGAAGCAGCTATAAGGGCCAAGATCTTTGCAAACAGAGATGTGCACACGGTGATATTTGGAAGTCTTGAAACTTCTTGCCTGAACTGGAAGAGAACAGAAACAAATAGAAAAATAAAGATGGAAAATGTCTGTAGAAGACTGTCTTCCTAATGCAGCTAGGAAAGCTTTATGGATGGTATGTTTTTAAGATGGCACTTAGTGATCTGTTAGACTGACTCTGTCTCTTAGCCAACCCTTCTTCTTGGTAAGAAAGCCCAAAGTTTGCTCAGATCAGGACAGCACTGAGGTTTGAGGGCACATCCTGTCCCTTGGCCTGAGTGGCAGAGGATAGCTGCTGTCTTTTTGCAGCTGGGCTGAATTTAAGCAGCGCTTGCAGGTCTCTGTAGGTCACACTCCTGCTTGTCAGGCACTGTGTACACCCTATGAGTCTTCTACCAATGAACTTGGCCAGGAAAGACAATAGAAGCATTTACAAAGAAAGCTCTGCAGGGTAGGGTGAATCAGCAGCTCATGCCGACCTTTCATCACAGCAGCTAATCAAAAGGCAAACAGCTCCTTCTCTGTGGCTAAAGCGAACACAATGCCATTTCTCTCCTGACAGCATCCAGTCACCTATGAGCGGGATCTTGTTCAGACAAGGCAGGCATTTAGTCTTGTGCCATGTTAGGGCCTTAGCCAGAACTTGTACTCTTTAGGACGATGATACCACAGGACAGAGAGGTGGCTTGTAGACAGATGGCAGCTGGACAGGAATAGTGGAAGTCCCTGCACTGGGCGGTTTGTATCTATGTGTCTCCTTACATCAGCAGAAGTCAGCTCACTCATGGAGTAAGGTTCTGATGCAGTCACAGTCCAGCTGTCCTTAACAGATACAGGAAAGTCCCCTCAGCTGTTCTGCTTATATACATTCCCGTGCCCCCATCAATCTACACACATACAGCTGGACGTTCATATGAATTCAGTGCAGGAGGTGTACCATGACAGTGCAGATGAATGAGTTTTCATAAAGTCCTGCTGTCCTTTGAGCATCCTAAAAGGAATCTACTCCCTCAGCTGAGCCAGTCCTCTTCTAGGATCGTGACTAGAAACAGGACTCTTGGGATTCAGGGTCATTGTGGATGGGAAGCTTCTCGTGTTCCTGGTGATGCCCATTATGTAAAACAGTGTACCTTGGAGTGGAGAAACATAAAGTTTTGTTAGTGCAAGTTAAAAAGACAAGCTTATATAAAATATGTTCTTGAAAATCCCAAAGTACATCTTAAGACAGTTTACCTTCCAAATATTCAGATCCCACATTAAGCAAATGTGAAACCCTACTTTGCTCCATGACAGGAAATCAAATTTTCAGTTTGATGCAGTCAAAGCAGTCCCTGAAAACCAGGAAACTGTTGGCATTTATGTATCTAAAGTGCAGCTGGTAATGAGAGGAAACTGTGCCAAAGAACTGAGAAACAGTCATCTGCGGATGGACTAAGCTGAAGGCACTTCAGTTAATGTCTTCAGTGCAAGCATTTGAAGAATCACTTGAGACTAGCTTGAGAAGTGAATGCTGTTTGAGATGAAACCAAGATGAACGATTTCAAGGCATTTTCACTTCCAAAATAAAGCAGTCTCTGTCTGTTGCAAAGTTGAGTTTAGTGCCAGTTCTAGTGTCTCTTATCAAATCAGTACTGCTCAGCGATTATATCCTTTGGAGGTATCACATAATTTATATACCATTTTCCCAGGCTTTGGGTTAGCTATGGAATAAGCAGAATTCAGTTGTAAGGAATTCCACATTGTCTTACACTGTGCCTTAGCTACCAGCTCATTTCCTGTTGCCCGTCTCTCTGAGCAGCACTGTTGATTTGGTTTGCTAATGACATGCAGCTCCTTTCCCTAGGAGGTGTACAAGGCTTAGCGGAAATAAGCATATCTGAGATGCTAGGAAAAATGTTGGCTAACTAGAGTAAACCTGATTTAGCACATCTTTCTAGAATTTCAAATCTAATCACTCTTGTTTGCAACCCTGCTGAAGGGTACAGAGAAATCCAGACATCTTCCTGTGGCAGTCTGTTTGATTTAAACTAAAGCTGAACCAAACCTTCCTTCAAGTAGGTCTAGAAGTTGCAAAATTAACTGTCTAAATGCACATTGGAGAAATCACATCTCTCTTAAGATGTTTGGACGTGGCACTTGATGCCATGGTCTAGTCTTGAGGTCTGTGGTAGTGGGTTGGGCTTGATGATCTTTGAGGTCTCTTCCAACCTTGCTATACTGTGATACTGTGATACTTTCCTAAGTCTTTAGAGACATAGGTGGATGTGCATGAGCAGATTGAGTGCATCATCAGTAGGTCTGCAGATGACATTAAATTGATTTGCTCCAAGGTAGGAAGTCTCTGCAGAGGTGTGGTAGTTTGAGGGATCCTAGTGCCCCCTTAAACAAAGCCATGGGGACAGAGGCCCATGCTGGGGGATGGACTGGCTCATCCCAGGATGTTGTAAGATTGTTGTTCTATTCCTTTTCCACACGGCTTAAAAGATAGTGCCTGACTGATCTCTCCCCCTTCTCCTCCCTGCTTCCTTGCTTCCCACGTCTCTGAGCAGTGCATTCTTATCTCATAGTTCGCAGGGGAGTTGGGGGGCAGGGAGTTGAGCCACTGAGGCCTTGTAGGGCCAGCTGGAGGGGCAGGTTTGGCCTGCCTTTAGCCCGACTGAGGGTGGAAAGGATGGAGGATTCCAAAAGGCCAGTTTGGGCCAAGTGAGCCTTGTACTTATTCTACCTGATTGCCTTTTGTACATATGCTCTTGCAAGTAGAATTTCTCTTTAAACTTCCAGTCAGTGTGCAGTATTCTCATTCTCACTCCTGAAAAGGGGTAAGAGTCAGTTCTCTTCTCCAGACCCAGGTAAGCTTGTGGCCCAAACAAGAGGGATCTGGATGGGCTGGATGGGTAGGCTGAGCTCAGTTGTATGAGGTTTCACCAGGCCAAGTGCCAGGTCCTGCACTTGGGTCACCACAACCTTATAGAGTAGAGTGGCTGGAAGGCTGCCCAGCAGAAAAGGACCTGGGGCTGTTGGTTGCCAGCCAGCTGAACAGGAGCTAACAGTGTACTCAGGTGGCCAAGAAGGGCAACAGCATCCTGGCCTAGGTCAGGGATATGTGGCAAGGAGTGGGCAAGTAACAGTGCCCCTGTACTCAGCACTGGTGAGGCCACACTTTGAATACTGTGTTCAGGTTCGGGCCCCTCACTACAAGCAGGGCATTGAGGTGCTGGAAGTGGGTCCAGAGAAGGGTGATGAAGCTGGTGAAGGGCCTGGAGAACAGGTCTTGTGAGGAGCAGCTGAGGGAACCAGGGGTGTTTAATCTGGAGGAGACTGAGGGAAGACCTTGTTGCTTCCTACAGCTGCCTGAAAGGAGTTTGTAGTGGTGAATGGGGGTTGGTCTCTGGGACAAGAGGTAGAGTGTGAGGAAATGGCCTCAATTTGCACCAGGAGATGTTTAGATTGGATATTAGGGAAAAAAATCTTTACTGAATGAGTGGTCAGGCATTGGAACAGGCTGCCCAGGGAGGTGGTGCCGTCACCATCCCTAGAGGTGTTCAAGAAATGTGTGGACATGGCACCAGGGGACATGGTTTAATGGCCACGGTGGTGTTAGGTTGACAGTTGGACTCGATGATCTTTGAGGTCTTTTCCAACTGAAACAATTCAATGATTCTATGTATTATTTTTCTTTGTAGCAAACATCCACGACATACCTGAAATGTCCATACCACAATAAAGATTAAGAAAAAAAAAAACAACTAGGAAAATAGAAGAATATATAATTTCTCCTGCTGTTAGCAGAGGGGAAAAAAAAAAACAAACAAAAAAACATTGTCAGTCTCAGGATTTGTTTGAATATTAATCTTTGGAAAAAAAAGTCAGGAACTCATCTTTGCCTACATATTCAAAAACTTATACTATGATATCAGTTTACTTGGCATTATTAATCTGGATGCCTTTCTTCACTGCTTGGGACTTAGGCTTCTCATTAAGGTGCTTACAATGCCACTGAAATGTCTGGACCTAGAGGATCTAAATATCCTGCAAACGATGTAGCCATTAGTTCCAGCAGATCAGCCATGGACTCAAAATGAAAGCTGGGGCATAAACTTCACTGCTTGTCACAATTTGCCCTGGGGAATATTTCTGGAGGAATTTATCTTCTAATGTGCTACTAGATGCTGCTTTTCAGCATGGTCAGGCTTGGTTTCCTTAATGTAGGTCACTGTATGTGCAAGTATACCCATCAAACATACTCCCTTAGTTCTCTCACCTTAAATCATGATCATAAATTTTAAAATTTCTGTGCTAGGTCTACCAACAAGATACAGACTCGATGTGAGAAACAAGACATTTTGCATCTAACACTGAACAGACACTCCAATTAGATGACCATGAAGCATACAAATCAGAATGTACTTTTAACTTCATATCCCAAGTCAGACACGGCACATTGTGTGAGACCATCCACCAAAGAGACCCCTAGCATGGCAAAGTCTCTGCTACAAATGGTGATACAGAGGATGAGGGCTAGGAGACCCCCTTGCTTTGTGAACAAGGCAAACATAGTTCAGGACTTGCTCAGAAGCACAACAGACAGGCACTGAAAGCTGACTTGGTACAGGATATCCAAAGAGCCAAACCTTTCTTCTTCTTCTGCAGTAGTCAGAAAACAGTTGTGCAAGATCATCAATTTAGGAGGGGATGCTGTTTGTTACAAAGATGCATTAAGCTAAAGAGAAGTCATTAAGGTGTCCCAGGATCTCTTGTGGCTGTCTGAAGCCTCTGGCAGTTAGCTCAACACTTCCAGCTGTTTGCCCTGTGAGGAAAGAGGACTGTAGAAGAGGAGGAAAGCATTGGCATGCAGGGTGCAAAAGCTGCAGTGCAGGGGTGATGGCTCTGGTACTGGCACATCATTCCTAAAAATCTTACCAACAGCTCCAGGAAGCTGTTAAAGGAGTCCTCCACTGGGCTTTTGTGCTACCAGGACTGTTTGCACATGCTGTAGTTTTTTTCTCTCAGAGGGAAGTTCACAACAACCTGCCTGTTAGAGGGCACCAATTCAGTGTTGGACAAAAGAGAGGATTATAGCAGCCCTGCTTTTTTTTCACACCACCAGGTCTTAACTGATCTGCTGTTCTTAAAATACAATTAATATTTTAGGCATCAGCATCTGAAGGAAGAAAGTTTCAGAGAGAAAGCACAGCTGCACCTGAAACTCATTTTTGCCTCACCTACAGGATCATCTAATGTGCTTCAGCTCTCACCCAGCTGAGAAGCCAACCACCGTGGGATTTATCTTATGGACCACCAGAAGAAAACAGCACTCAGACCCTGCATGTGTGGGCTGAATGTTTCAAGCGAAATTTATCAAGTAGGCTCAAGTAATGAATACATTTGAGGAAGCCATAATATGTAAGCAGGAAAAAAAAAAAAAAAAAGTTTAAATGCATAAATAAATTATCTGCAGCAAATTAGTTGCTTGGCTTTCCTGCCATGGGATTTGTATACACTGGCACATTAAGCTACCAAGCTCAATTACAAGTAGCATCACTGGCTGCCTTATGTAAGCAGGAAAAACTCCTCCCAGAACTGGGGGGCATTTCACCTGGCAGCTTTACTCAGATCATAAACACCACCACACCAGCGGTAAAGCCCAGTAATGAAAAGGCTTTCCCACCTGTAAAGGGACCCTGCCGCAGGCTATTCACAAACTTGCCAAATGGTACTTTAATTGTGATGATGACCAATTTGGAGATAATTGCTTCTGCATCTCCTGCTGTTTCTGACAGTCCAACGGACTCTCTAATTAACTAGTTGGATTAGCTTGCAGCACAGCAGAGGGGAGGTGTGGGTTTACCCTCTGTAAGCCCACGACCAGAACAAGGAGCTCCAGTATTATTCTGGGAACGTGGCAAGAGCCAGGGAGAAAACACCAACTTGTACGATTTATTCAAGAAGCAAAACAAACAAACAAAAGTTGGTCTTTGGCCTTCCCATCCATAATGAAAAGCAGTCACTGTTTTCACAGAGCCTGAGGTCCCTGCTTAGTCGTCTCTTGATGTGCAAGCCCCTTGCACTCAGCTATGTCCCCTGGCATCATGCTTGTCTTGCTAAAAAGCAGAAACCAGTGTACTTCTGGAGCAGAGCTTCTGACTTGGAACACAAAAGCTGACTGCATCTATTTCCTAGGCAGAGCATGACCTAAGAGGAGTGGAAGCAATACTCTGATGGTGTGTGTGCCACCCCTCCATTAGAGCTCACAATCATCAGTCCAGTTTCTAGAAGGGAGCCTCTGCCTGGAGATGGTGCCTGGACAGCAGGGAATGGACAGGAATAGGAAGGTATCTGCTTTCTCCCCAAAAATGTCTCCTACCAATACTTCATGTTTGCAGTATCTGTGCAGAACTGCCTACACTGGTTACACATACTCACAGCTCCTCTGTACCAGCAGAAGTGCCTGGGAAGCACACTTGCAGTTCTGCAGCTGCTTTACCCATTAATTACTTCCCTGCATAGTCCTTGCTTTGAACACTTAGATCCATCCTTCTTCCCTAAGATGCCTGGAAAATGGAGTTCATCAGCTTGCAGTCAGTTAATCCTGGTGGCTGCTGTGAAGGGCAAGAAGTCCCTCGCAGGTACAGAAACTCTGCAAGGGTTTGGATCACATTAGTACCTACTGCTCATTAATAACAACCTGACAAAGAGAGGGCAAAGAGAGCCTTTCCCAGCTACAGCTGAATCACTGGCAGGCCAAAGGACTTGTGTGGCAGCATCTGCACTTTCCAAAGCCTCTGAACAACCACTGGGTTTAGGGCTCCCTCGACAGCCTCTGTCCCTTCAACTCCGACAGGAGAAATAATTTCACTTAATACTGCTAAACAATAGCAGAGAAACAGAAAAAATGAGTGAAAGTTCACAACTATCCAAGCACCATGAAGTTTTCAGCTGGGCTGAAGGCAGATTAATGGGGGAAGCCACAGCCATGCTAAACCCACTGTAGGTGCACAGCTGTCTTTGCTCTCTGTTTAGCAATCCTTTTCCAGTACACCTGTTTACATTATTAATTGCTTCAATTTTTGAACTGGCAGAAGGTGGTTCCTGTTGTGCTGACATTCACTGGAGACTCAGGTGAAGTTCTGCAGGTATGACTGGACTGGGTTGGGAAGAGTTTGCTTTTGCTGGGGGGCATATTTAGAGATGCTAACTCTGCTCCTCAGGAGTTTTGCCACCTAAATCCACTCTACCTCTGCCCAGAAAACTGTCATCAGGTAGAGAAGCATTCACACACTGAGAAGTCAATGTTGCTGCAGAAGTAGGTGGATGTTTATATATGTCTGGTACTGGTGCTGTCAGGATAGCTCAAGTCTCAGCTGGGTACACAAATGGCTGCAAAATCTGGGGAAGTTTAGACTTGATCTATACTAAAAGCTAATAAGCACTAAGTTTCATTGTATTTGCAAATCTTTTTAATAATCTTCATATTACAAATGCAGAATAGTTACTGCCAAAGTTTCTAAATACCCTATGGTAATGCAAAACTGGAAGGTAAAACCTTGCACTGATTTCTTTGAAATAAGTGCTGTTCTTAGCTGTTCACATTAAATTGTTTGGCTGAAACAGTGACCTTACAGATGTGACAGCCTAATGACCTCCCACTCACAGAGTTCAGGAAAACATCCCCTAAGTGAAATGAAATTCTGATCCTCAGACATCTCTCTGCTGGGATTTGGACTTTCTTGCTGGCAGCTCATAATTGAGCTGATGGAGAGAATTCAGGCATGGCAGAGTTAGGCAAAGAGCAAGTTTTAACTGTAGCATTCTTTAAAATTTGAAATAATAAGAAAATACATCTTCAGATTTTTTTAACATTGAAAGCTTTCTTGTGCCAGTTTCTATGAATTTCTCTTTTAAAAAATGTAAAAAGCAATAATTCTGTAACTTAAACTTTTCATTTAAAGGCATTGCAATTCCTCATTGGTTGGAAGGGGGAAGTGTCATTTATTAATTTTTTTTTTCCAACTGGTTGCATTCCAAATGAAAGATTTCAAATTAAATTTCATTAATTTTCAATAAATTTCAATAAATCACCAATTCTGAAAAGTCTAAATCTATTCATGATCTCCTGACAGCAGCACAGGCTAATTTAGTTTTCAACTCAGAGATTTCATAAGTTGGAGTGGATGTTTAACAGAGGTCAGAGCAGCTGAGAAACATGCAATTATAAAGACTTACTAGGTCAAAAATAATGAGTTTCAAGCTAAAATCAGAGTGATATAGAAAATGCTTTTCCCCAGTCTTCAAAAGTTTTTACAGTTTCAAATATTTACCCTGTTTCTGATCTGGATTAAGTCTGCAACTTCTCATGAGACAGAAAAGAGAACAAAATAAAAAGGGAGGGAAGAAAGAGCAGATTCTAATTCGTGTTCAAGGCCTTTTTCTGCCTTTTATCAAGGTGATAGATCTAACCACAGTGGTACTGCCAATTTTGTACTGCCTGTTTCTCATTTTCTCCTTTTCCCAGTTGTTGATTGCCAGTGCTCCAAGTGAAACATTTCAAAATACATTTCTTCCTTCATATGCAACAAGAAAGTCCCTCCAGGACTCCTTAAAACTTAACAATAACAACTTTTTGTACAGCAAATTTGCATCTTTGAAGGCTGTGACAATTGTTGCAGAGGCAACCCAGAAAGCATGACTGTTTCTGGTTATTCTTTGTGAACACAACTTTTCCACTGCTCTTCCATTCCTCCCACTTTTGGTTCTGCTCAGACAGACAAGAGTCCTGTACTTCTGCATCTCATTCTCCTTTATTTCCTCTGAGTTTTGCCCACAAAACTTCAATGACCCCACAGTCATGCCAAAATTGCTTTTCTGTGGAAGAGGAAATCTTTCAGTGACAGGCGAGCTATAAACTACATTTCTGGGCATTCAGTAGCAGCACAGCCCTCAGAGTACCCACTGAGTAAAGATCTGCCACAAATGGCATCTTGAGGTAGCCTGGGTAGGACATACACACAAGGAGATGTGAAGGCCAAGAATCAGAACCTAGATAATGGCCAGAACTGGAGAAACAGAGATTCCTTCAGGCTCAACAAAGAAACCTTCATACACTGTCTCTGCATTCATCCTTGTTCAGACCAGATCCCGAAGTCTTCATATGAAAATATTGGTGCAGGAGATCTCAGAGACAAAATACTGTGAAGAATTGTCTCCAGATACATCATCCTGCTTGCAAGATTGTAAAGCTGGTGCAGTATGTCCAAGAAAGCAAGCAAACAGGTGATGATTGCTCCCAGTTACACCACAAACCCCCCTGTTACTTGCAGAAGTACCCAGTAAAGACTTACTGGGACTAGAGGAAGACAAGAGGTTGCTACGTAAGATGTAATAAACTGTGAAGATTTACTTTTTTCTTGACAGAGAATCCCATTTTTATTAATGGAATATTCCGTTATTGAACTCTGATACCTACAGCAGCAGACCATAGAAAGCCTTTGCACATAGGTAGAAGCTGGCTGGAGCCCCATTTTAAGTGGAACTAGGTTTCTAAGTTGAATAAGGAACTGAAACTTCTCCAAGGTTTGAAAGCTGTGTTGGGCCACAGTTTATCTCTCCCTGCATTTTTCTTTCACGTCTGTGAAACTTTGGTGGCTTTGCACCCAGAATGTACACAGCACTGTTACTGGAACATCACACTCAACATAGTGTCCATTTCTCAAAGCTCCCTTTCTCTCAGATGGACTTACAGGGAAAGAATAAATAACTCTCTTCAACATCAAATTGGGATTACAGTTAACAATCACTTGGCAGAGCAGAGTAGGTTATTTTAATGAACACATCATTCTGAAATAAGCTTTCCACCATCTGTTCAGTCCCGTAATTACAAACACAAACAACATAATTCATAAATGCACTATAAAAGAGAGGGAAAGAGATAACAGCTTAAGATGACTCTTAGTTATTCCAGACAGTGAGGCATCAGCCTACTTCATCCTGTTTCAGGAGTAGGTAGAAAACAGTCGTTTAATTCTGTATTTTATAGCAGTCACTAAGCCACAGTAAATGATTGTCTGGAGATGATAGAGATGTTGTTAAGCCCAAGATGATTTCTGGTTGGCATTATTTGGCCATGTCTATGATGGAAGCACCCAAGAAAGATAATCACAGACTATCCTGAATCTTAGTGGTGCAGGAATAAACTTGAAGCAGTGCTACAGGCTGGGGACAGAGTGGCTGGAGAGCAGCCAGGCAGAGAGGGACCTGGGGGTACTGGTTGACAGGCGACTGAACATGAGCCAGCAGTGTGTCCAGGTGGCCAAGAAGGCAAATGGCATCCTAGCCTGTACCAGGAATAGTGTGACCAGCAGGACCAGGGAAGTCATTCTGACCCTGTAGTCAGTGCTGGTTGGGTCACACCTTGAGTACTGTGTCCAGTTTTGGGGCCCTCGATTTAAGAAAGATGTTGAGGTGCTTGAATGTGTCCAGAGAAGTGCACCAAGACTGGTGAGGGGCCTGGAGCACAGCCCTTTGAGGAGAAGCTGAGGGAGCTGGGGGTGTGCAGCCTGGAGAAGAGGAGGCTCAGAGGAGAGCTTATTGCTGTCTACAAATACTTGAAAGAGTTTGTAGCCAGGTGAGGTTGGTCTCTTCCCCCAGGCACCCAGTGACAGAACAAGAGGACACAGCCTCAAACTGTGCCAGGGCAGGTTTAGGCTGGATGTTAGAAAGAAGTTCTCCACAGAAAGAATGATTGGCATTGGAATGGGCTGCTGGGGAGGTGGTGGAGGCACTGTCTCTGGAGGTGTTTAAGAGAAGGCTGGATGAGGCACTTAGTGCCATGGATTAGTTAATTAGAAGGGCTAGGTGATAGGTTGGACTCGGTGATCTTAGAGGTCTTTTCCAAACTGGTTAATTCTGTGATTCTGTGATTCAGAAGAGCAGGAAAGGGCCTGTGTATTGGTATTGTCTCCCTGTGTATCCAGGTATTGTCTCCCTGGAAAGATGCTTTTGACATTTTGGCAAACTGGGAAATCTCGGGAAGAAGTCAGAAAATTGAGAAGACTCGTAAGCATAAAATTCTATCATTTCTAGATTTTCCCTATTTGTGACATTTTTCATGTTGAAAGAGGCAAAAATAAGTTTAAAATCTGAAATGCAAAATACGTCCAAACGACATGTGAACAAAATGTGTTGTTGTGTTCTCGTTTCCTGTTGAAAAATAGGAATGCACATAATGCAAATGAAATGTTTCAGTTAAACGTTTGATTTTAACACAGCTGCGCGTTTAACTTCCAAGAGGCCAGTGCAAAATTGCCCCATTCTCACAACTGCCACGTTCACAGACTCCATAAAATTAAAAGCTTTCTAGTAACTCTGTAATCTCAGGGCTGAATGACTCATGCTTCCAGCCACTACAGTGAAGTCCACGTTTGGCCATCAGTAGAAAAATCATTGTAACAGGATAAGAAGAATGTCCTCTCCCTTCTCAACACAGTGCCTGGGGCAAAATGGAGCCGGAAATTACAAGCTCGTTCTGTCTTCTTGTTGATATGTATCAATGCTGCAGAACAATGTAAATCAATTTAATATTCAATGCTGCAAAACATCTTGTGCTTGTAGGATTAATAGCTCCTGCTGTTTCTCTGTGGGTTTCTTACACCTTCCTGTTTCTGAGATGAGCAAGGTTCTTGGAAGATCTCCTAGGAATAAGGTTTAAGCTTGTTGTGTATCGTCCTTGTGCTACATCTGATTGACCTGCAATCCAGAGTGCTATCAAAGGTGAGTTTACTAAAGGTAGGTCTCTCACTGCACCTGCACATGACTACCTGTCACCTGCTTTGTCCAAGAGAAGGTAGTTTTAGGCAAGAATTTATCTTCTAAATGTATGGGAAACCAATAAATATAGAAAGACTGCATGAACTCAGAAAATACAATGGGAACTGCTCCAAGACAACTCCCTCAAATAGCAGACATCCTTTAACTCTGTAGAGATACACCTAATATTTTCATGCACATTTAATGTGCACTCAAGCACAGGGCTTCCACCCAAGTGGGCTGCAGGAAGCTGGATTTCAAACCAAATGAACCCAGGCATGGGGATGGTGAAGCCATCATTATGGCTGGCTGCTGTTTCTGCTTGAGAGCTGCAGGTTAGATGAGCATCTTCATCCACCTCTCTTGTGACTATTTCTCTTAATTGCAAGCTGACAGCCTGCAGAGCCCATAAAGATAACAGTGTGATTATCTGGTGAAGAGGCTGGAGTAGATGATTTCCTAAATCCACTTTTACAGTTCTGGTAGAGAAACAGCTGACCAGACATGCTTGGTGTCTGTCTGTCTCTTTGCAGCAGGCTCAGGAAAGAACAGTAATGTGGCAAAGAAAATTAAGTCCATCCTCTACAGCAAGCCTTAAAACAGGGACTTTCCTTTGCCTTCAGTGTTCTTTAATCCAGTCTTGAGGAGGCATCATCATTTATCCACGTGTAAAACCCACCTAGCCAGTGGCCTTGATGTCTCAAGCAGCACCAAAGAGACAATATTCCTAAATTCTTAAAACATCCTGGCCAAATTTTAAGTCTGCCCTAGTCTAACTGTTTAGTTGTTTGTGTATAAAGAGGAGCAAACATCAGTGAACCATTTCTCATTAGAGATTATGCAATCCCTTAGGAAAGCATAGGAAAAATCCACAGAAATCTCATCATATCTCAGGAAAACATTTGGATTGCTAAATTATTTATATGGATATGACAGCAATGTTGATTTTAAAGTCCTTTGTAGCCTGCTGTAAATAGAAATTTGTCTCTATCTTAGGGCAAGTATTTTTTTTTCCCACTCTTAACCAGTTGCTCTGAATATCTTAATTACTTTAAAATATAACAATGCTGTTCAGACCTCATAAGCTGGAATTAAGCACTCGTCATCCTTTACTAAATTTTAGTTTACTAAATTTTAGGTTTTAAAAACAGCTGTCTCCAGCCCACATAATCCAGCCTTAAGCACATTTTGTAAGACTTCTACATGCCTCCTCAGATTTAAAATTAGCAGAGACTTCTCCAAGTAAACAGTTCTCAAGTGAGAGAAACATGCTTCTGGGGAAAAAAATCACTATCTTTATATTTGACAAGTCACAGAAAACAAAGAAAGCATCTCTCAATAAGTTTGCTTCTCTCCTTTCTTTTTTTATTTGTCCCATCATTCCTGAAGGATGTTTTCCTCAGCTGAAGCTCATCTGTTTTCTCACTCTTACAAGCCAGCTGTCTGCTGATTGCTCTGATGACCTGCAGCTTCATTCAGTCATGGCCCATGGCATTCTTCTACAGTACCAAGAAAGTCACTGCAGATCCACAAGGGATGTCCTTGTCTTCAAAAGCAGGTATGCAGTTATATGCAGTTAATTCTTAGTGGATATGTGACTGCACTGACACGCAGGCACTACTGCTTTAGGTTGATGTACAATAAAAATGTAATTTTTCTTTTTCTTCTTCTATTTGTTTTTTGGTGGTTTGTTTTTTGTTGGTTTTTTTTTTTGGGTTTTTGGTTTTTGTTGGTTTTTTTTTTTGGCAAAACAAGAGCAAAATCCCTTCCAGTTCGTTTATGTTTACAGTAGAAGTGTATCTTTTTAAAGGAGGATGTTTAACTCCTTTTAAAAGTGCAGGCAAATAATGAACTGAAATATGATTTTGAAATAAAATGTCAAAACACTTCAGCATTTGTTTTCTTTTTCTGGAAACATTTGCTGAATTTGACCCCTTCAGTTTGTTTCCCTGGAGCTGCAATTGCTCATTACATCTTCCTTCTTTAATTGTTTTTATTGCCAGGCTCTATTAATGGTAGCTAGGTAGAATATTAATTATAGGAACCCATTCAAGCTGCTTTAACATCAGCAGCTAATCCTAGCTCTGAAGATTCTTGTTCCATGAATCTTGTTGGTGTCTCTGGTAGAGTGCAGAACACAAACCTTCACTTGGCAAAGGAAATAGATTGGATGGAGATTCACTAATGAAGATAACTGGTTAGGAGCCTGGCCCGAGTCAGCCAAGGTATTTCACAAATACCAGAAAAGAAGAAAAGAGTTTAATTCAGTACAAAATAGGACAAAGGAACACTTTTTTTTTTTTCTTTTTTTTTTTTTCTTTTTCTTTTCCTGGTCATTATTTCTGGGATCTGGCTAAAAACCTTTTGCATAAAGTTATAAAGTCTTGTTGTGTGGACTAATAACATCTTGATATTGATGATGATTGCATTCCTGATAGACATCAAAAATAAATAAAACAAGAACATGCTCACAGATACTTTAAGGCTAGAAAATAGACAAATGCTAAATGTGCTAATAAGAACACAAATCAGCTAAGTTCTTCAGTCAGCTATTTTTAAAAACAGTTGACACAGGATTACCAGGAATTCAGGACACCTCAAGACTGCAGAGGAGGCTTTTCCAACAATTCCTGTTTGATTGTGGAAAACCCATGCTATTTCTCTGAGCCTGCTTTTATTGTGGGTAAAATAGAAGCCATAATGCTTCCTTTTTCTGCCTTTTCTTTAGATTTTAGTCTCTCTGGAACAAGCATTGGTGTCATTTCAGATACAAATAGTGTCTGGTACAACTAAATCATAGTTCGGTTCAGGGTTGTGGTGCTCCAGCAGCAGTTAATCACTTAGATAAAAATAGTTTGTTTCCATTTTAAAATGTCAGAAATGCTTTCCAGGACAGAACAATCTACAGCTGTAGGAAAGGTGTTTTATTTCTTGAAGAACTTATTTCCTCCACTAAATCCTTTGCACCCTCAGGGGCTCTGAGTCACTGAATGTAAAGATGATCTCAAGCTGGTGACATAGAGACAGGAAGGACTTAGTGCATTGATAGTAACTTCCTCCTCCAAGTGGCAGAAGCCCACAAGGAAAGCTGCTATGCTGGACCTAGTCCTCACCAACAAGGAAGAACTGGTGAGTGAAGTGAAGGGCTGAAGGGCTGCACTGACTGTGAAATGGTAGAGTTTAAGATCCTCAAAGCATCAAGGAGGGTGCATAGCAAACTCACTGCTCTGGACTTCAGAAGCACAGACTTCAACTTCTTCAGGGATCTGCTTGGCAGGATGCTATGGGAAAAAGCCCTGGAAGGAAGGGGGGCCCAAGAAAGTTGGTCAATGTTCAGGGATCACCTCCTCCAGGCCCAGGAGCAATGCATGCCAAAAAAGAGGAAAGCAGGTAAGAACGCCAGGACGTCTGCATGGATGAAGAGAGAGCTCCTGGACACACAGAGATGCAAGAAGAAAGCCTACAGAGAGTGGAAGCAGGGACAGGTAACCTGGCATGGATACAAAGAAATTATTTGTGCAACCAGAGCTCAGGTTAGGAAAGCTAAAGCACAGCTAGAATTAAATCTGGCTAGGGACATTAAGGGGAACACAAAGAACTTCTTCAGGTATGTTAGTGAGAAAAGGAGGACTAGGGAGAATGTGGAACCCTTCCAGAAGGGAAATGGAGAGCTGATTTAAAAAAGAGATGGATAAAGCTGAGGTGCTTCATCTTTGCTTCAGTCTTCAACAGCAGGGACTCTAACCACAATGTCCAAGTCCCAGAGGGCAAGAGTAAGAACTGGGAGAAGGAAGATCTGCCCACTATAATGGAAGACCACCTAGGAAGACCACCTAAGGAATCTGAACGTGCACAAGTCCATGGGGCCTGATGGGATCCACCCATGGGTCCTGAGGGAGCTGGCAGATGAAACTAAAGNCCAACCTCATGAAATTCAACAAGGCCAAGTGTAAGGTCCTGCACCTAGGTAGGCACAATCCCAAGCACAACTCCAGGCTGGGTGGCAAATGGATGGAGAGCAGTGAGGAAAAGGACCTGAGGATCTGGATTGATGAAAAGCTCAACATGAGCCTGCAGTGTGCATGTGCAGCCCAGACAGCAACCAAGTCCTGGGCTGCATCAAGAGCAGTGTGGCCAGCAGATCAGGAGAGGGGATTCTGCCCCTTTACTCCAGTCTTGTGAGACCCCACCTGGAGTACTGTGTGCAGTTCTGGAGCCCCCAGCACAAGAAGGACATTGAACTGTTGGAGCGAGTCTGGTGGAGAGCCATGAAGATGATCAGAGGGCTGGAGCAGATCTGCTTTGAGGACAGGCTACAAGAGTTGGGGTTTTTCAGCCTGGAGAAGAGAAGGCTTGGAGGAGACCTTCCTGTATCTGAAGGGGGCCTAGAGGAAGGCTGGGGAGGGACTATTTACAAGGTAGGGGGTTGGAACTAGATGATCTTTAAGGTCTCTTCCAACATAAACCATTCTATGATTAGTTAGGTTTGGACCTTCTTTGAGAGAGGGGTACCACATCTCTTTGATGAGCCAGAATCACTGAACTGCACAATCACTGATAGCTTGGTGGCTTTTGGGACATGAGCCAACAGGGCTCAGCAGAACCTTAAACAAACCAAAAAAACCATGTACCCAAAAGATACCATCACTGTTGTCAAAGTTTTTCTCTGCTGTCAGCCTGGCCCAAGCAACAATGCTCAACTGAGAATGAAGTTTCTCTTCCCCAGGCAGCTGATAAACCCTCATGGCTTTTCCCTGTGCTCGTGAACCCTGACTGCATTTTCTCTCTCATGCTCAAGCAGGTGTCTGTGCCTTCCAGAGCTGTCAGATGTGGCAGCTTTCGAATAGCAAGTCTCACTTAAAAAATAATCAGCCTCATTATACCATTAGCAGTTTTGATCCTGTCAGAACAATAGCTGCCACGTTTCTCCCTCATATCCCAAAAGCATCTCTCTAACCTCATTAGAAAGATAATAGTTTTTGTCTCACCTCTTCCTGGCTGCAGGGATGAGAACCACAGGCACCCCTATGCAGAAAAACAGATGACTTGGGATGTGTGAGGGATGCCATCTCTTACTGCATTCCACTCAGGGAGACCTGCTGGGGTGCTGGCAATCCCAGCTCTTCCTCTAGCAGTTCCAGGGATGCTGAGCAGTGCTGTGTATCTTAAACAGAAAAATGATGCTAGCTAATGTCCCTCCTGACCCCACTGGAGGGATTTAGAACCCTCCTCACCTCAACTGCTGAACTTGACTACTGCAAAATATCAGTGTATAGTACAATAGTTTAAAAATAAGCCTGTTTAATTTTGTTTGTTTGTTTGCTTGTTTAGAGCTGATGAAACATGTCAGAGTAAACCAGAGGATGAAGAAGGCATCACCAGGAAGGTCCTCAGAAACCTGAGTTGAAAGGTACTTTTCCCCCATTCTAACAAGCCCAGATGAGACCTTAGAGATACAAAAGATATCTCTGCTGATACAAGGTTCTACCACTTGCCATTACTTTATCCAGCCTGATACTGGTCATCCAAAGGTGGTTCCTAGAGTGGTTCCCTTAAGAGACTACTTCATTTGCTACTAGGTATCACTGATGACTGACTTTGCTGACAGTTGTCTTAATGATGTTTGTCCTGTATCCCAGCATGGAGTTTTCTCTTTTCCCAGCCTCGTTACACTTCCATCTTTCAGCTGCTTGACTTGAGTGGTGTTTATAGGTTTCCCTATTTTCCACTGCAGGATGTTTTGCTTAAATCTCGCAAAAGGCTGGTTTGGATGTGATGAACATAAATGTGACAGTGACTGCCAGTGATTAAAACCATGGGTTCCACACAGCAGCCAAGATGATGAAGTCAGTTCAGAGATGTTGACTTCTTCCATCACAGATTTACAAGTTGTTAATGTTATGATAGTTGACATTTCCACAAGAGAAACTTGAGCACTGTGGGACAGAAACTAAGCTAACTTTAAAATCAATAAAGGAGCTATCTCTTTCAGTGATCTACATCCACTTGCTAATTATAAACACCAGGGTAAACAAGTAAGCAAATGTGTAAGGCCATTCAATGCCATACTGCAGAGGGCAGGCACTTTCCCCTTTTTCTCATACTAACTCTGTTTTCCCATTTCTCTTTCATTAATGTTAAGTTTGGCTCTACATTATATGCTCTAATTACCTGCAAATTTCGGCCTACAGTTCAGTTTTGCACCATAATTAATGCAGCATTCATAAGAGGCTCAAATCTGATAATTAGGAGAGTACTTGGAAGAGCTTGCTTAGATAGCATCACATTAAGAGCAGTTTATTACTAGCTACAGATGGGATAACTCACAATAGGCTTCTGGTTTTTAAGTAAGGTGTTTCAATTACTGAAGGATCAATTAAGAATATTCACATAGAAGATAATGAATGGCTTTATTAATAAATGGAGATCTCATAACTGGCATAATTAGACCTTTCATCTGCTAGGAAAAAGCCACAAGCCATTTGTCAAAGCTGTGAAATGCAATAGTGGCACTTGGAGCTGTTTCCTTAATAAATGGAGATACCACAATTTCCAAATGTACTGCAGACCAGCAGCCAGCAGCCCTAAGGCTGATTTTTGCTCATCAGGCTTCAGACATGTGCCACAGTGTTAGGATTGCAGCGATCTGGAAAATGGGGGAAATGTACTGAAGTATCCAGTCAAAAAATGACAATTGCAGTTTGGTGAAATCTCCTGACAAAAAGTTCTTCATCATTTTATGTGTCTGCTTTGTGTGTGCAATAGCAGAACTCTGTGTGTGTGTCAAAACAAGACTTGCTGTGTGGAATTAGTTGTTTTGTAACAAAATGCTAGCAGGTGCACATTGCTAATGTCACTCACCAGTTTATGTTCCTTTCTGCATAGCAAACTATCACAAACTCCCTCATGGCATCTGGGGCTCATGCATGTTCCCTCCTACTCCACAGCCCGCCTGTGAGTTTTCTGGTCACCAGGGTACACATTATCCTTTCCTGTCAGCAGGGCCAGTTCACACACATGCTCAGGCAGTGTCTGTGGGTTTGTATCCTGCTAGCCTGTGGTCTTGTGATGCTGTACAGATCTTGAGGCACCCACTGGTAACATCTGAACGTTTTATTTTCTGGCAGTGATACAATGACAAAAATTAAATAACAAAAACCAGTATTAAGATCAAAATTAAAGATCCTTGTTGGTACCTTTCACATCTCAACTTGTATCAGCTTTGTTTTAGTTTAAGTTGTAGTAAGACATACTAACTTAAGGTAAAGTTTCTTTAGCTATAGTAGCTGCTGCCTTTTCTCAGTTATCCAACCTGCTGCCAGGGGAGGACAGGTGAGATAGAAAATACCATGTTTCATCATGCTCCATTGAATGGGTGTTGCCACTCCTCTTTTCTTCTTCCTCAAGGTTTTTCAATTATTATTTCTATGATATGCACTAATTAGCATGTTCCTGACTTGAGACCACTCCTCTCTTCCAGTCCACTGCATATGTAGTCATAAATCTCTGCATTCTATATTATGGAAAATAATAACATGGCAAAATCTTGAGCTGTGCTCATAACTAGTCTTAAATTTATAAGCATTTTATTAGGATTAAATGTCATACCACAGATGGTCACATTGGAAGTGGGTGCTTAATTTAAGTAAGATCTCTGTATTCTCCTCTGGATAACTGGACACTATGTTTTCCCTCACTGCACTGAGGGGCAGCAGTAGACCCTTCATACTCCTCATCCTGCACTGTCCCCCTATATATGCCCCACTTGCAAACATTAATTTTGTGTACCACTTTCACAGATATTTGCTCCTCATTTTTCGCTTGGTTAAGCGAATACCAAAATAAGCCAATAAGTACATATTGCTTGGTGGCTGTGTTGTCATTCCCATGTTGTTCTTCAGGAAGGATGATGCTTCATTTGCTCATCTGCCTTTCCTGCCAAAAACTATTTCACAGCTAGGTTAGATTGTCTTCAGGAGTGTGCTGGGGAGGACAGGAGGTGCCTCTGACAGCTTCTTCGTTTCAGTATGATTCAGAGCTTGTTAAGCCCCGTTTTCTGTTAGCTGTATCCCCAAACATCCTGTGATGATAGCCTGTTATCTGGCTTCAGCCTTTCCAATCTCAACAACAGTAGTTCCTGGACAACCACTAGTGAGGATCTCATATGAGTGATGTAGCAGTATCGCCAAGGTTGGAAGA
>WBNM01005934.1:0-88047 GCA_013399055.1 Ramphastos sulfuratus | reverse complement strand
CATAGGAAAGGTGTTCCAGCCCTGTTATTTTTGTGGCCCTTCTCTAGATCCACTTCAGGCCCCTGCCCTTCCTATGTTGAGGGCTCCAGAGTTGGGCACAGTACTCCAGGTGAGGTCAGAGCAGAGCAAAGTGGCAGAATCACCTCTCTGGATCTGCTGCCCATGCTTCTTCTGATGCAGCCCAGGATGTGATTTGCCTTCTGGGCTGCAAGTGCACACTGTTGGCTCATGTCCAGCTTCTCATACACCAGCACCCCAAGTTGTTTTCTTCAGGGCTGCTCTCAATGTCAATCATCCACCAGCCTGTGTTGATATCTAAGATTGCCCTGACCTAGGTGTATGACCTTGCACTTCATCTTACTGAACCTCATGAGACTCTCCTCAGCATATACCTTTTCAGCCTGTCCTCTGGATGGTATCCTGTCTTTCAGACTTATAATCCTCACCACTCCACTGCAGATTTTGCTGAGGGTGCACTCAATCCTGCTGTTGATATCATTGATGAAGATATTGAACAGCAGTGGTCCCAATACAGACTCTTGAGGGACACTACTTGTCACCTGTCTCCATCTGGACATCAAGCCTTTGACTACTACCCTTTGTATGTGATCATCCAACCAATTCCTTATCCACTGGGATATATAGGAGGCCATATAATTCTTTGATCAATGGGCAGGTTAGAGAGAAAATACTAATTTGTTAATTTTAAAATTTGAGACTTAAAAGATAGTATTTTCTGGAGAGGTCACTTCAAGATACTTAGTTTATGAAATACATAGTAAAGAAGATGAAGTGGAATGGACAGATAGTGTCTGATGTGGGTCAGTTTTGACAGAGCCGAGTGCTTGCTTGCCTATGACCTGAGATGCTCTGCTTCACTAGAGCCAAAAGGGATATTTTTTACTTCATAATCTTGAGAAAGAACACCAATGTTAATTTCTGTTCCTCTACAAATTTATTATCTGTGTTGAAATGTCTCATTTGGATGCTGTCTTGTAAATTAGGCTTTTTAGAATGCCCAGCCCATGGCATAGCAGAACTTACCCAGATGTGAAAAAGACTGTTATTTAGTCTATCAGTACTCATTCACCTTTTTTTATGAACTGTTGTCTTGCTGCTTTTATTCCTTCTCTGCCACTGGGAATAAGTAAAACTTGCTGTTTAAGCCAAATAATTTATCTTCATTTTGCCAGCACTTCCAGGTTGTTCTGCTCCTTGATGTGGTTGATGGAGTGATAAAATGCTGCTGAGGTAGGATGTGCATCGCAGCAAAACCTCGGTGGATTAATTGTTCTTGGTGACATTGCACAGAATATAAAACAGTAGGAACTCAGTTGTCCTTGCTGTGTTTCAGCCACGTAAGCTGTCTGCTGCCAGCCTAACCAGTGCAATAAGAGTATATGCAATAGCTGCTTACCTCCTTGTGAGAAGGGAGTCATCCATTGCTAGAGTTTAGCAACTTTGGCTAGGTGCCAGTCAAGTTCAGTTTGTAGCTAAAGAAATGAGCTGTGCGGAAATCTTCTGATGGCAGTACCTGCTCCTGATATAGGGTGAAGATGACAATCAGTCACAACTGGTATCTATAGGTCCCTGCTATCTGTGATTCTTTCCCTTGCTGTCCTCTTCTGTGTTCTTACCAATTTCTCTGGATTTCTGCTGATTGGGAGCCTCCTTTCTGGCTGCTTCTAGGAATAGTGGCTTTTGGACATGTAAACCACGTTTCCTGTTTCTTGGGCACTTGTTATTTTGGTTCCTCTGAGTTTTGGTATGTGGAGAAGCTTATTGTGCTAACTTCTTCAAAGTTACTTAAAGATTTTTTTTTTTTTATGGGATAGTAGAAAATTCAATTCAAAACAACCTAATTAATTTTGGAATGAAATTGATCTCTTCATGCAGAGTCAGCATTATGGTTACTCCTAGGTGCAGAAATACCTAGGTTATCTGTCAGTCTCTTTGGATGATGTTAGGGCTTCCTTAAAGTAAGGTAAACCCCCCACAGTTAAGTACAGAACTATCTTCTATGATAGTAAATGCTTAGGACCCAATGTTATTTCTTACTGTGTGTCTCTGTGCAAGTCATCGCAATTCATCTGGACCTGGTTGTATCTTCCAAGCTTTTAATCAACTTTCACAGTGTCTTGTGGAATCTAGATAATGTTTTATTTATCACTCTAAATGATTCAAAGTATAGTTATTACTTTTGGGGAGCCCAGCTCTATGTTTTTAGGCTTGTATGGAATTAGATTAAGTACGAACTTCCAAATAAAAAGTTTTACTATTTCAGATCTGACTTCTTATAACTAATTACACTAACTGAACAGGTAGTTAGATGTTAGAAGCGTTGTGCCTCAGGCAGTGAACTAAAATTGTATAGTCAAGATCGCTGTCAACCTTTTTTAAGAAAGGATTTGCCTCCTTTGGGGGCACAAAACCCAACACTAACACTTGAGTGTTTAAATCTTACTGCTGTCTCCTCCTGTCTCTGAACTGTTTGTGGATCCTCTTTTGTCACTGATTTTTTTTTTTTTTGAAAGCATGTACAGGTTAGCTGGTTCCTATGAATCACTGTCCAGTAAGTGAAATGATGCAGTCTCTTGGCACCGCTCTGTATGTGGAGTGCAGGAGGTTTGAGATGCCAGGGTGGGAAATCTCAAACTACAAACCTGTGCAGACAAGAAAATCTGCACTCCAGAAACTTCACTGATGTAATTCTGTGGATGCTGTCCTTTCTTGTAGATGTCCTGTGTCCAAGGAAAACAGAGCTTGAGATGCTGTGGCTTAGGCTGGCAGTTTAGTAAGCAAACTTTGTGATGCAAGCCTGGTCTTGCATCATTACAATGCACCTACACTGAGATAGCACTGGTGTGGCTTTGCAAGTGCTTCTCCCCCTTCTCCTCCTTTTTTGCTTTGTATATATCAAATCTCATTAATTATAATTTCCAAAGAGTTTTGTGACTACGTTCTACAAGTTCTATAATGAGTAACTCTCTCCTTCCAATTCCAATGTGAATATATATGCCCAGTAAACTGTTACTTCAGTTTCTAACCTGTGTATCTGATACTTCATGGCATTTGCTGGAACTTCCTCTGAGGAAGTTCATCCTATCCTATTTTCAAGTTCCCTTAGTGTCCTTCCTCCCCCCCTCCCAAGACTTGTTTGTTTAGAAGACAACTTGGCAGACGACTGACAGTATTTGAAAGTATTTTTTTTTCTAGTAGCTATGCTAATTTATGCACACAGACTGGAAGCCACTTGGTGGAACCAACCCAATCAAGATCTTATTTTGAAGTTAATGACTTTTTTTTAAAAGAGTACTTTCAAAAAGTAGTCCTTAAATACAAAAGACAAAATAATCTGTAGGATGTATTTTGAGACTTCTTTGTGATGGTTTTGGTATGGGCCCAACCTTGGAATGACATGGAAGATTGATTTCCTCTGATCCAGTTCAATTTTAGCCTCATTAGTCAGGAGGCTGAAAGTCTGCTGAAGGGCTGAAACACTGCAAGCAGCTCTGCAGCTACCTGGAGAAGTGGTGCCCTATCTCACACTCTGAATTTAGACTATCACATTCTTGTCTGGCTTATTTTGATCTTGATGTGGAACGTTAAAAGTGGACCTGTGTTGATGTTATTGTTGCATGTAGATACAACACAAAGAAATGACACCAAGAAGTCTCTTACGTGGCCCATCTGTTGTTAAATCTCACCCCTCTACCCTGCTGCCTGCTTGCCATCAGTTTGAAAGTTTGATGTCAGGCCTGTTTTATGGTAGTCTTGTTTTGTTCAAAGGATGTCTGTGGTGAGAAATTACTGATGTGAACTGGAACTGAAAACCCTTGAGCTATGCAATCTTGCTGAAGTGCTACATTTGGGAAGGGTGATAGGCAAATGACCAGTGGTTTTGACATTAGTTTGTAGGACCAGGCTGGCCTGCTGGTGGCAGGGCTAGCCTTGCCCCTTTGCCCCTGGCCATGCATCTCAGGGAATGAGAGATCAACTGTCCTACTGTACCCAGCCACTGCAGAAACCTGCAGTCAGGTTTTTAACATACAGACACCCCTCCCCCCCACCCCTCCAGATGCCTGCTGATCTCTCTGCATTTCTGCTTGTGAGTCTTAACTGTTCGTCTCCACATGTTTTCTAGAAGTTTTATCTCCAGAGCTTCTACCTTATCCAGAGAGGTGCAGCTCAGTCTCCAGCAGCTGTCATGAAGGACTAGCTGCTGCATGGAGCTATTTTCAGGACTGCTGGGAGACACATGTGCCCCTCACCTTGGGCAGTTACACAGTTGAGATGCAAATTTGGTTTCCTGAAAACAACCTTTTGTATTTCAACATGAAGTGGTAACTCGAGCCTTGAAGGTTAGTACAATGCAAAGCCATTGCTTCCAGTAAGAAGTAATTGTTTCATATGTGGTGGAAATGATTGCAATAGAAACATCTCAGATGATTCATTTCCTATGCAGTATAGGTGTAATTCTGCTGGTTTGAGGCTTGAAACATGGCCTGTGCTTTAGTTTTTCTTGCACAACTGTTGTTTCCCTTCTACTGCAAAGAAAGTCATAAGTACTGTATCAGTGTAGGAGAAGATGATAAGCTGCATGTTTTAGCAGTGGCTACTTACTGAGCAGAAACCTGACAGTGTAGGCTGATCCCATGGCATCTGTGTAGACTGAGGAGCAGAAAATGGAATAACATCAGGTGGATTGTTTGCTTACCTCAGTGTCTGAGTTACGTTAGCAGTAGTGACTGTGAGCTACTCTGACCTTCTGGCAGCTCAGCTGCCCTCCAATATGGTAGGACGAAAATCAAAAGGTATTAGTCCCTTGAGATGATAATCCACCTTCAGTAAAAATCACCTGCTGTAGGTCTAGGAAGAAACCACTGTGTTTCATTGCTGTTTTGCTGCTTTCTTGGTTTCGTTCAGGTCATTTGTATTGCATTTAAAAGCAGTTGAAAACGTTCTGCTGTTCAGACAGACATGAGAAGTGTGAACTGCCAGGCTGGGGTGAGGTGCAGGGCATCGATGATGAGCGGTGCTGCTAGGGTGAGAGCAGGCTAACCACATGCCAACTGTTGAATGTGCCTGATAGCTAATGTATTCCTTTCAATGGCTGTGTGTCATCTTCTGCAGTAGTGTCTGGGAGACAGCCATGACACTTGCATTGCTGCTTTCTGCATATTGAGCCTGAGATGGGTAAGCCACTGCTAGGTTCTTCTGGCCTGGGTCATACTTTCAGAGAAGGATCTGCCCTGAAACTTGGCTGCCCACATTTTAACTTCTACGACTGAAATATAGGCATAAGACTTTGATGTATAACTGCTTAGTTTGATATACGACTGCTTACTTCCTTGACACTCCTGAGGGAATCACAAAAATGGAAAATTGATGCAGTAAGGATAGTTTTAATTAGGCCTTGGAAGAAACTTCACCGGAGTAATATTGTCAGCTTTCAGCTCTGTGTCTGAAATGCCTAATGAAGAGGGGCTGCAGATGATCAGAAGGTAGTTCAATTTCATAATTGTGAACTGCCTTTTATTGAATTACAGACCCTATTAAGACATACAAAGGAGATGTTCTAATATTCATCTACATTAAACCCAAACAATTTGGCTGTAGCTGAATGAGTAACTTCAGTATAGAATCTAGAGAAGAATTTTCTTCACTTAAAACTGTAATAAACTGATACCAAATAAGATGAAAAATAAGGTGGTAGTTTAGGAAACACAAACTGATACAGTGGAAGGGATTATTTTGTCCTCTCTCTCATACAGTTGCCACTTTCTGAGAACAAAATGTGAGAGTTGTGTGTTGTAGCAGGTTGTTCAGGATGATTTCTGTAAGCTGTATTTTCATTTGCTTTAAAATCCATCTTTAAATGTTATGTGAAACAACAGCTGCTTGTCACTCAGCTGATAATCCTGACTAATAGCAATATTTCAGGCTCCTGTTCCTTGTGTTGGTTTTACAATGTCTTCGCTTATCAAGGCACTATTTTCGTGTATCTTTTCACATGTCTCAACCTCAGCCTAATGAATAGGTTATGTGTAAAACTTAATATTGAGGTCAGGGCTTCATCAAAATGTCATTTCTCTGTGTTAGGGTTGTGTGGGAATGCATAATTTGGACAGAAGTAATATTTTTGTGGAAGAGTTTAGAGGACTTCTAGAACTCCCTGTCAAGGACATAATTTATTGCCTTTTACAGGCAAGTAGTTTAATCCCCAGCTTGCTTTATCTTCCTATTCTTTTCTTAAACTTTAATGGTTTTACACTGTCAGAATTAATTACCAAACCAAGAATAGTATAGTAGAAATTACTGGTGTCTGTGTGTAGAACACTGGGGTGTTAATATTATTTGGTGGAAAAACTGGAATTCCTTTCCCTTCCAGGAGTTTGAACTGCAGTTTTGTCTCCTTATTGCTCAATAGAAATAGGTATGAGGCGAAGAGTTGTCATTAGAAGTGTGAAGGCAGGAAGCCTGATAGTCCTCTTGCATCTTTTTGCTGACCTCGCATATTTCTGTGCTTTGAGCTGACTTGCAGAGCTCAGCCCCTTCCTTGCTGAGAGGTCCTCTGTTTTCCTCTCTGCACCTCTCCCCTTTTTTTTTTTTCTTGATGTAGGCTGTAGTGTTTGCCCTGCCCTCAGCTGGGTGCAGCCCTCTGGCAGGCACTCAGGGCTCTCCACATACCAAAGTCTGTTCACTTGAGCATGTTCAAAATGCACAGCCTGTATCACCTTGTTCAGTGGAAATATTTTCTTAATATGAATTTTTTTGAGCATTCACCCCAAAGTGTCTTTTTCTCTTCTCTTGTATGCCTTCCTCATCAAGCTTTAGCTTGACTTACCCTTTTATGTAAACTGTTTGGTTTCTTTGCAAGTCTCAGCCTCTGGACTTGCATCTGGAACAGCTTTCCAGAGTTCATGCCTTAGACCCTCAGCTTTGTAATTGTATAGTCAAGTGATTGCTTAGTTCTGAAAATGTGGAAGAAAGCCTGTGGAAGAAGCATGGGGATTGGTAGTGTCTGTGCTATGGCTTCCTCGCTGGTTAGAATTGATCTGTGCTCCCTGGACAGGCTTGCATTGCCTCCCCAGTGATATCAGCACTGTGGTGGAATACAGAAAAGCTGCTGCTATTTTATCTATCCCCAGCAAGTCTAACATCATCTAGACACTATGCCAGGCTTATTCATCAGCCCTTGCTTAACTTATTCCTTGCTGTGAGACACTGTCACGTATCACTTAATACAGACAGTTTATTCTTTGCTATGCTTGGTCATTTCCAATCTTATTATTTTTCCTGTCCAGTCAACCCTAGCCTGGAGTTTTCCAGGCTCTTATTCCACACACCTCCTTGACCCCACTTTTTTTTTTTTTTTTTAAACTTAAGTAAGTTACTTTATCTTCTGTCCCCATCTCTACAAGCTTGTTCCAGGTTATTTTTGCTCTCATTAGGAGTTCAGCTTTTTGCCCCTTTGTATTTAAATCAGGCAGCTAATGCTGCTTGAATATATCCTGAATGACTACTAGGGGAGCAGGGGACTTAGACGGGACCTCCAAGGACATGGGACGTGTGTAGCCTGGGCAGGCCCAGGGGCTGTAGTGCTTGCAGTTTGAAATGGAATTGAGCCGTTAATGTTCGTGAGGCACTGACTGTGCTTTTGGGAGTGTTATTAAATTTGAGATTTTGAGGGAATAGAATCTACCCAACTCAGATCATCCTTTTGACAGATATTACATGCCTGCTAAAGCCTAATGGGTGGAGGAATATTTCAGACAGGGTTTTCAGAAGGAAGCACAGGTTCCTTCAGTTTCTTACACAACTGTCTTGTGTCCACTAATAAAGCTGAGACAGTTTCCTAGCAGGAAAAAGTTCCCTGTGCATAGTTTGGCAAAGTTATGCTCTGTGGCTTTATCACTGGAAAGAATGAGAGGATGTTTTACTGCTGTTTCTCTCAAACTTTGAAATAGAAACCTTTTAGTAAATGAGGCTGTGATTTGACATGGTGCAGTCTACAAAAACTGATGTGGGCTGTCCCCACTGTGGCATCTCTCTGCTGTCTTGACTGTGCTGGCTGGTACCTAACACATTGCACTTGACTATTTGTTGAGCTCTTACAAGGCATCACTCTGAGGTGTTTTTTTTTCCCCTTTTTAATCAGTGTCTTTTTCTTTCCCCCAAGAACTGAAGCTGATCACTGTGTGACACCAAAGTGAAACCACTCTGATGCCAAGCTGATGCCCCAAAGGAAGTGAGGGATGTCCTTCTGCTCTTGCTCAGCAGTCCTCAGTGCAGGCATATCACCCACATACCATCTAGCTGAAAACTCACTTCTGTTTTGGTGGAGGGCTAGATTTCTACTGGATGTAACCCCTTGTGCCAGCTCCCTGAAGGGCCTGATGAGGACCCATCAGTCAAGCGCTGCCCACACTAGGGTAGTAGGGAGAGTGCAGGAGTAGAGGATGCAGTACAAGTGGTGGTAGCAGCAACCTGCTGAGACTCCAGTAGTTGTGAAGTCAAAACAGGCCATTTAGGTCTCTGATTTTCTATTTGCACCTTTCCAAGCCCTTTAATTAATGAAAAACATATTTATTCTTTCTCTAGTCTTCTGTAAGCATGCCTACCTTCCGCCTCTTAAAAGTTAATCTGTGAGACTGAGTGGTGTAAAGTGAATAGCATCAGGTCCTGCCTCCTTGAAAATATTTAGCTTATCCTAGGAGTTCTTAAACTATTTTCCTGTGGAGACAAGTGATCTTGTGAAGATATTCTTGTGGGTTTGCCTCTGATATTAATTGTGGTAGCTATCTGCTTCTGTTTTTTAGAAAGGATTGAAGCTAAAAGGGGAGTTGAAGTGAAACCTGTTTTTATTGGTCTACCGAATAGTGGATCCATAGTTGGAATTGCTCCATGGTAGTATAAGGGAAAACTAAGTCAAAACAATTGATGCCTTTTTTTTTTTCTCCACCAAGGGGTTATGTAGGTGTCTGGTTCAGTTCAATAGGATGTTTTCCTATTGCTTTTATGTCTCAGCCTGGGCATGTCATTTTGTGACTTGACCTGTCTCATTGCCCCACGTATTTTGTGATCTTTTCACAATCCCCCTGAGGAATTGGACTGAGACTGTATTCCACTCCAACATCATGTTGCTGAGATGTTCTTAGCCCCTATGCTTCCTATATTTCCCTATTACTGGATGCTTTGTGTCATCGTCCTTTGGTGCACTACTTCTTAGCAGGTTCCACATCCTGTGTCAGAAGATTCTGCATGCTATGATCATACAGTGCAAATAAAGAAAAATGTGGGAACCCAGAGCTCCCATGGAAGCATGTGGTTGTGCAGCTCACAGGATGCAGGGAATGCCCCAGCCTCTCACTGGTAGCAAGGGGCAGCTATGAGTGTGCAGTGTGAGCAGGTAGATCATCAGCACAGCTGCAAGATGAATTTGAAATGATGCGGGATGAAGTAGAAAAGCTTAGGAGTATTAGGGAGGCTGGAATGGAGATAGGCTGGTAGAGCCAGGTTCTGCCCTTCCTACAGCAGAAATGGGAGCACCTGTCAGATAGCACCCAGGATCAAGAGGTGCCTGTATCCTGGCCCTGTGTCTCAATCCAGAGGTTGGGAAGGAGGCTCAGTTCTTTTTTTTTTGAACATTCCCATGAGTGAAATAAGACACAAGTAAAGTCAAATATGAAGATGGTGACTGTTAAAGTGAGGGAAAATGGAGCAAACAAACAGAGAAAGGAAGAAAGAAAAGGGGGTGACAGAATGGAGAAAAAGAGAGCAGAAGAGATAGTTAGCATCCCATGGTCTTTCTCTGGGGGATGGGGAGAGACATTCTGGGCTGCTGCCTCCAGCCTGAGTTGTCCCCAGTGATGTTCCTCTCCAGTAAGCTGATATAGCTTAGGGCTTTTATACTGTTCCTGGTTGGTTCATTGTAGCTCCACCTGGCCCACACCCTAGCCCCATTACAATACACAATGTTCTTCACAGAGAGAGTGATTTGCCATTGGAATGGGCTGCCCAGGGAGGTGGTGGAGTTGGAGTTGCCGTTCCTAGGGTGTTCAAGAAAAGACTGGATGGGTCACTTAATGCCATGGTCTAGTTGATTGCATAGGGCTGGGTGATAGGTTGGACTGGATGATTTTGGAGGTCTCTTCCAACCCCTTTGATTCTATGATTCTATTCTGTGATTCCATATGTGACTGCCAGGTATGCTATCTAGGTGAGCAGAGCTGACACATCAGGCTGGTCCTTTAGGATGTTCTTGTCTTTGCTGAAACACTTCATTCCTTAATGTAATCATCACCTCACCATGTGATTTACATGTTCAAGAGAGGATTCTTTCAGCCTGTCAGGTGGAAGGCAGAAGCCTAAATGAATGAGGTGAGTGGAGGCAAGTTCATGGCTAAGGCAGAAGGCAAATGGTGCCCTCCTTGCTGGTCTGGTCTCCCCAGGTGCCTCTGACAAATAGATCTGAGGCCCTGCTGGAAAGCAGCCAGTCTAATGGGGGTATGGATGATAGGCAACCTATACCAGAGTTTTACCATGGTCAGACAGTCCTTCCAGCCATTTGACAACCTCTTCCCCAAGGAAGAAGGCTAGCAGTTGTCAGAGACTTGCTTTTAAAGGGAACAGAGGGCCAAATATGCCAGGTTGGGTCTCATCATAGGAAAGTCTGCTGTCTTCCTGAAGCTGCAATCAGGGATATCACTAGGAAACTCCACAACCTGGTGTGGTTGTCAGATTATTGCCCGCTACTAATCTTCCAGATAGGTAGGGAAGAAGCTGCGGGGTGTTAGAAGGGATATGGTTAGTAGTCTGATAGAGGTACATCTACTCTTCCCTGGTGAGACTGCATCTGGAATACTGTGTCCAGTTCTGAGCCTCTCAGTTCAAGGACAGGGAACTGCTTGGAAGAATCCAGCACAGAGCCACAAGGATGATTAAGGGAGTTGAATATCTCCCTTCTGAGGAAAGACTGAGGGAGCTGGGGCTCTAGCTTGGAGAGGAGGAGACTAAGAGGTGACCTCATTAATGTTTAATTAAAGAACAAGTGTTGGGAGGGTGGAACCAGGCTCTTTCAGTGATGTCCAATGATAGGACAAGGGGCAACAGGTGCAAGGTGGAGCATAAGAGCTTCTGTGTAAGCATAAGGGAAAAACTTTTTCACTGTGAGGGTGACAGAACACTGGAACAGGCTGCCCAGAGAAATTGTAGAGTCTCGTTCTCTGGAGACATTGAAAACCTTTCTTGATGTATTCCTGTGTGACCTACTCTAGGTGATCCTGTTCTGGTGGGGAGGTTGGACTGGATGAACTTTTGGAGGTCCCTTTCAACTACTAACATTCTGTGAAAATCATACAAATCCATATGAATAGTACAAATAATGAATGTAGTGCTGTAGCAGAAATAAATTACATAATTTAAGATTTTTGTTTGTTTGTTTTTTTAATAATCATTGCTGAACATAGATCTTGATTTCTGAAGGGAAGTCAAATATCAAAAAGTACTGAAGAATTTTGGAGATGAGAGTCACCCAGGATCTCTAGTGCAAAGAAAAAGACACTCCAAAATCTTTGCTGTGTAAGTCAGGGAAGAAGAAATTGAGAAAATGGAGCACTTTAGTCCTGCATCTTATATGTTATGAATTTTGTAAAACAGGAAGGAGAAGAGAGTGCTTGTTGAGTGATGTGCAACATCTGGACAGAAATTAAACATTTCCTGGGGTTTGCTGAAACTGTCTCTCAGTAACTTGACTAAGCTCTTTTAAACTCTCTATTTTGCCTTTCTAAACTTCTCCTAAAATGTTGTGCTCTCTCAGGTTCTCTGTATTCTTCGTGCCCTACGAGATAACTCTCCTGTAGCATTCTCTGTCACCTGGTGTTTTTCCAGAAGGCAGTCAATAGCCCTGTGCTGCCTGTAGGTGTGGTACTCTGGCCAGGCTGATGGGACCCTGTTTGCAATGCTGCCCAGCTCACAGGGATGGGCTTATGCGGCTGTGCATGGCCGAGGGATGGATGCTGCTTATGTTCTCTCACTACCAGACATGATTATTTGAAGTTCACAGGAGAAAGTTGTGTTTAACCACAAAACTGGGGGTTTAATGCCGCTGCTTGTGTCTTGCAAACAAGTTGAGACGAAAAGGTTTGATGTGTAGTCCAAACCTAAGTATCTCTACTGATGGAGAGTGCTGCTGCAAATCCCTGAATTTTAAGTCTTTAGCATTTCCCCTCCTTCTCACACCTGGTTTTGAGTTTCTTTTATCTTTAATTGTATCCCTTTGGCCTAGTCTTCCCACGCCCTGAATTGTTCCCTTTTCACTCCTCCTTCCTTTTCTCTATTAGTTCTCAGGGTAGAAAAAAAACACTTACTTCAAAAAAAAGAGTGTGAAATGTGTTTCTCCCTGCAGAATAGCTGTAATCTTAATTTAATCCAATTACCTTGGATAAACATATTAGCTGGATGCTTTTGTTAACAGTTGGCCTTTTTCAAATCTGTGTCCTTGGATTACCGGGTTGCTGTCTTGGAGAGGAGCAGAGGCGTTTTGTGCCCCTAGAAGCTGCCAGGAGTCAAGTGCCTGCATTGGTTGGAAGGAGGCAGCTAGCTCAGCTTTGCTCTGCCACCAATGAGTTAGCACCTTGCCCATTTGCACTGAATGTGGAGAAGAGTGGCTCGAGCATTCTGCATGTGCTGTTACACCATGGGCTTCTACACGTTTCATGTGCTTTAACTCGTCTTTTAATAAGTTTGAGGTTTGCAGAGTCCGGTACAAAGATGTTATTTAGCTATCCATAAGTAAATGCATATAAATGAATCTATTTAGAGCTTTCTGTTGATCACAGTCCCAAAGTAAAACGCATAAATTAAATCCACAGTACAGAAGTACCTGTCTACAACTTCATAGCAGAAAGGATTATTTTATCTAGGTTCACTGAGGAGTAGAATTGGATCCAACTCTTTGGGGCATATTGGTGATGGGTTTAATTGCAGTTGATCTGCATGTTGCATAGTTAAAAGATGTATTACTTAAGATGTACACAGACTTCCTTTGAAGTAAATATAGCATTTAGCTGATTTTGAGGTGTCATCTTCCTAATACTACTTTTGCTCCACCTTGCTTTTATGTAGGCAGCCTTAATGTAAGTGTGCTATTTAATGTAAAGCAAATGTAGCAGTCGTTCTTTCAACAAGGACAAAAACTGTTGAGGAGAAGGTAACAGTTGTCCAAGGCTGCTCATGATGTCATGTCTTAAACTTTTCATCAATGAAATACAAGTAGTGGAAGCTACTGGTCCTCTTCAAGTTGTTCTTTCAATTTTGAAGGGAAAAAGTAACTTAGAATCAGAATTGTAGAATGGTAGGGAGTGAAAGCGATCTCTGGAGATTGAGTCCAACCCCCTCCCAAAGCAGGATCACCTAGGGCAGGCCACACAGGAACATGTCCAGGTAGATTTTGAATCTCTCTAGAAAAGGAGACTCCACAAATTGTTTGGGCAGCCTGTTCCAGTGCTTTCTCACCCTTACAGTAAAGAACTTTTTCCTCATATCAAGATGAACTTTGTGTTCCAGTTTGTTGGTTAACTTGCACTTACACTACCTGTCCACAAACTTACACAGATACAAGAAGCTTTTCAAAAGAAATGTAGCTTTCCGGGTGCATGTGTATGTGATTGTGAGGTTCTCTTTGTTAACTGAAATGTTCTCAACTCATGTGAGGGTAGAAATATTTTGTATATATTTAAGAAGGGCCAGATTTGACTTGAACTTTCATTCAACTTTTTTCAAATTAAAAAGAAAATGGCTGAATTTTCAAACAACCTCCATCATCCTGGCCTTTGAGAGTGGCACATTTAAGTTCACTTTAGGATTCCAGTAAATATTCTCATTCCCTTGTGATGAATATAGGGTATGAAGCTATGACAGCTTGCTGTGAAAAATGCACTGCTGTCTGCCTTTCCTATAGGGTCAGCGTTGTTTGAAGCGAACTGCACTTCTTAACAATTCCTTAATTAAGAAGAAATTGTGGTTGTATGTTTTTTTTTTGTTTTTTTTTAAACAGGCAAAACGGAGGCTGGAGCTAGGAGAAAGTGGCCACCAGTATCTTGCTGAAGGACTAAAGACTCCAAAGGGGAAAGGAAGAGCTGCAACAAGAAGTCCAGATAGTCCAAAAAGTAAGGATTCTTGTAATATGCTGTATAGCACAGAGTTGAGTTTGTTTGCTTGAGATCAGAGCAGAGCAGTTCAACAGGCTGCATTGCATAGCAAAAGGAGTGTGTTTATTTCTGTCCTCACCTGGATGTGTGTACAACATACTCAACCCCAAAGCCAGGCAGTGGACAACAAGCTTGTAGTGTGTATGGGTGAGTGCAGAGCTGTTGAGAAGCTGCAGAGACTCATGGCTGCTAGGTTTGTTACTCTGTGTGTGCTGGGCAGCCTGCAACCTCTCATCTAGGATGTGAAGTTGAGGATACTTAGGAGAGATAGATGCTGAGGAATGAAGGTACCATGATGGCATCAGGTGCACAGTTATTAGGCAAGGCTGGTAAGTCCAGCCTCCTTCTTCCCTAGCTGATGGGCTGGGCTTCTTCCTCCAGGCAGGGATTTGCAAGGAGTGGTAGCAGTGTCTCAGGAGTGTTGCACACTAAAAGCTTTTGTGGGCTCTGAGCTGCCTTCTCTCCCTGCAATTATTACCAGATAATAACTAGTAATCACCTAGATTACTGCTGCCACTGCTTAGTTGCTGCAAGTATTAATTTTCATGTGTCTATATGGCCTTAGGCAGTAGGTTTCTTGCAACAAGAACTGGGAAATGTAGAGTTATGATCTTGTTTGGGGAATTTCAGCAGCAGAATTAGGCTTGGAAACAGGGGAAGGGGATGACTGAGGCCGCAGTGGTAGTGATGGGAGAACGAGATGAGGAGGAGTACTTACTTGCTTGTCCTTTCACACCAGTTTAAGTACTCGTGCCTATTGAGGCAAGTAGGAAAAAATACATTAGCTGAAGATACATTTGTAAAGTGGACAAGTTAAACAACCACAGTTGTTTTAATTAAACTGAGTTTCCTTACACTACATCAAGTTCATTTGAAATTGCAGTGTGTTGTCATAGAAATTCAGTACCATTCAGAGCATAGGATGCTGCTTCAGTGTTTGTTAAGACTGTACAGAGAACTTGGTGCATGATCAGGAGAACATGCCATTTTATGGTGGAGGTCAAATATCCTCTTGCCCTTACCACTCTGATCTTCTCATTCTTTTCCAACCTCCCAAACAAATTATCCTGCTCTAAATTCACAAGGTCATCCAAGTGATGTGAATGTTCCACCCTTTCCCAGTGCAGACAAGCCCTGAATCTGCCAAAGAATGAAATACAGCTTAGCTGGTTTGCTTTGCTAACAGACAATGACTTGGCTTTTATTGAAAAGCCATCAGATTCTTCAAAATATTTCTGGGTGGTCTAAAGGTTTGCTTTCAGGTAGGATTTCAGTTTTGACTGACTTCTGCAATTAAATATGGGATCTGAACCTTGAAAGCATGAAAATATCCACCTAGATCAGCCTAAGATCCATCCTGCGTAATACTTGAAGCAAATGAAAGCTTTGAGATGTATCAGCCCAGTAGACTTCTAATAATGTCTGGCTCATTTCCCATGAGACAAAACTCTTGAACATGCAGAATTAGAAATTGTTTGGATCTAAGTATTTAAACACTTGAAACCACATCTGTAAGTATATAGATGCTGCATCTGTGTTGTACGGACAAGCAAGTTGTGTAGTAAGATCCGAACCATTTTCTGACTTGTAATGTAGATGAGGATACTCTTGCCCAGTTTGAGCATTGTTTGGTTATGGAGAAAAAAAATCACAAATTACATCAGTCTCCTAATTCACTTGAGTTTTCTGTAAGCCATGGAGTCTGGCACTGCTGGAGCCTGTCATTGTGTTCACCCACTGAAGTACACCTAAGTCCTGCTTAATTGCATGTGAAACACTTATCTTACAAGAGGGGAAAATCAAACCCTGATGAAAGCTGGCTATCAGCCTGATGAAGGAGAGGCATAGGGGAATTTTTGTCTTTGCTGCCAGGATAAATACATACTAAAAATACTATTAAGAATTCACACAGTGAAACTCTAAGTAGACTATTGCTATATGTATACATCTGACTGATGGAATTATTATTTTTTTTTTTAAGTATGCGTTTGCTCATGTACCAGTGACTTGGGAAAGGACATTTTGAAATACAAATGAAGACCCAGTGGTAAATTGTGTCTCACTGCAGAGTTTTGAGGCATTTCCTTAGTAAAAATGAAAGGAATTAACTGTAACAGGTATCTTTTACTTTCTGGATGCTGCTTTTAGAACTGAAACGAGGAAAACTCTTTTTTGTTTTTTCTTTTCTTTTTGTCTTGTCTTTCCCTTCCAAGCTCCAAAGTCTCCTTCAGAAAAGACTCGGTACGATACATCACTTGGCCTTCTCACGAAGAAGTTCATTCAGTTACTGAGCCAATCTCCTGATGGGGTCCTAGATTTGAACAGAGCAGCAGAGGTCCTCAAGGTGCAAAAAAGGAGGATTTACGATATCACCAATGTACTGGAAGGCATCCATCTCATTAAGAAAAAGTCCAAAAACAACATTCAGTGGATGTGAGTATTTACTATCCTTTTCCATTCCTGTTGGCCAATTTCACCACAGTGAAAAAAACCAGCAGTGTTTTCCTTCTCCCACCTTCCTTTCTAATACTTTGCTCCTAGCAATCATCAGAAGAGCCTTCTGTCAGGATAAAGCTGCTTTTTTTTCCTTAAGATAGGTTTTCCAGTGTGTAAATAGCATTTATCAGGGAAATCAGAATACAGCATTTTGTTTGAATACTGGATTAAAACATTGGCTTCTGTAAGCACAGAAAGTTTTAGGTATGCACCTCTACCTACTGCATTCCTTGGCACTCCTTGGCCTTTTTTCAAGGCATGGTTAGAGGAGAGGGGAACTAAAAGCAAGATTTTTGGCAGTGTTTAGAAATATTCGACTTTTCCTTCTCAAGGGCAGTTTCAAATTGTGTAGTCAGGATAAAAAGATGCTTTTTCTGGAAGGCATGATTTGTTCTCTTGCTACGGGCAGGTTTAGGGGGAAAGGTCTTAGAACTCGATCTGCCTCTTTCCTGTAGTGTAGGATCAGGTATTACAAATGCTGGAAGGGGTGTCTTTCTCCTTCATATTTGCAGGGGCTGCAGTCTGTCAGAGGATGGTGGCATGCTGGCACAGCGTCAGGGCCTCACAAAGGAGGTGACCGAACTGATTCAGGAAGAGAAGAAACTGGATGAGCTAATCCAAAGCTGCACCCTGGACCTCAAGCTGCTAACGGAGGACTCAGAGAATCAAAGATATCCTTTTGCTCAAACCCTCAAAAGTGGTCAGTCCTCCTTGCTGTGTCACATAATACTGGGAAAATCCCATACAAAGCACCAGAAATTTCAAGAAGTTGGCTAACAAGTTTTAATGTTGTCCTATAGAAAAGTTACTTAAGCCATGTGCACCTGTAATGCTTCTGGAATGTAAAAAAAGGAGGGGGAGGAAAAAAAAGGAAAAGGTGTTATGTGAAGGAGCCCATTCCCATTTGTGTTCATATAGGCTAGAACCAAGAATCCCACTATTAATGAGTGACTGCATCCAACCTTGTGCTTATGCTCTAGGCTCAAAATAGTTAAACCCCATTTTGATATGTGAAGAAGCCTGGTGAAGAGGAGGCTCAGGGGAGACCTTATTGCTGTCTACAGCTACCTGAAGGGTGGTTGTGGCCAGGAGGATGTTGCTTTCTTCTCTCAGGCAACCAGCACCAGTACAAGAGGACACAGTCTCAAGCTGTGCCAGGGGAAGTTTAGGCTCGAGGTGAGGAGAAAGTTCTTCACAGAGAGAGTCATTCGCTACTGGAATGGGCTGCCCAGGGAGGTGGTGGAGTCACCATCTATGGAGGCGTTTGGACATGGCACTTGGTGCCATGGTCTGGTCTCGAGGTCTGTGGTAATGGGTTGGACTTGATGATCTTTGAGGTCTCTTCCAACCTTGCTGATACTGTGATACTGTGAAATTATGAAGGCATACAGAGAAAATCCTTCACAGGTGTGTGTGTGTGTATGTACTCACTATTTTTTTTAAGTTTGAAGTGATGCACATGTGAATTACAGCTGCAGTAAGTAAAGCTGGGAATCAGTCTGAAAATCGCAACAAAATTTCAGATGGCTTTGGTTAGATAATCTATTAGGGAATATCATTGAGAGCTTATTAAACCTTCATCTATGTCTACTTGGAACTGAATTATTTAATGCAATAGCAGTGCTCAGCTGCATAAGGTTCATATGATTTCTGGTAGTTTGGCTGCTAATACTCCTTGTAATTAATCAATTTCCATTTTAATTAGATTTCCCACCTGTTAACAACAGAAGACAGCATTTTTATTACATGCTCATGTAAAAACTTTTATTACTTTATATAATGAGTAGTTCCTAAAGAGCATCTAACAAGGTGAACTTATTTCCTGTTCTGAAGAACAGAGAATGGGAGTGTCAGTGAGAAGTATGTCAACTATGTCAATATTGTCTTTTGACAAGCTTTCATGCGTGTTTTGAGATGTAAGCAAATATCAAAAGTAGCATGGGGAGTAGGGTCAGCACTGCCTTCAGCTAAGAGCTTGATCCATGAAGGGACTTAAGCAAGATGAAACAGAACATTGCAGTTAGTTGTTTTTCTAGTGCTGATTCCTGTAGTAGAGATCCCTGCCTTGCTGTTGCTGGCTCTGAGCACCGATGATGAGGGATCAGCCCTAGCAGCATGTTGGCCTCATGTTTTTGGATTTAAAAGTGTATTCCCCAAATCCTTCTGTGACTTGAAGCTTGCTAATAATACTAGTGATTATTTATTGAGGAAGGAATGCAGAAATACAAAATCTAGGTGTGCACCTATGTGTGCCAGTACTGTCTTTCACTTACCTCACTGAAGTCTGACATGAGATGACCTGCTGAATACTCAAAGCTGGGAAGCTTCTTCCTTTACTTAATCACTGAAGTGTCTGCTTTTGAAGGTGTTGATATTTTGGTTTGTTTCTTCTTTTGTTTTTCCTCTTTCTCACTATTTGGTTGTCTTCATCTCTTTCTAAAATAGAATCAAAATATAACTGATGACTACCTTGGATATTTTGGAATTTGCTTGGCTCCCCATGCTAATGCTTTTAGCTGCAGCAGTTGAGATTGTTGTTTGATTTGAAAACCATGCAATCCTTTCCTTTTGTTCATATAGTGACAACCACTGTTGCTGTAATAAGTACTCTGCCTTTGCAAAATGTACTAACCATTACAAAATGAGTGATAAAAGCCATTTGGTTGGAAGCTGACCTGTTTTGCCTCTTGACCTGTTTGGTCCAAGTCAGATGTGAGACACGTAGGTGTTTCGAGCTTGGGCAGTCTGTCTTGCTGCATTGCAGGGTAACAGTACACATTTATCAAAATTGTTCACATTTATAGTTCCAAAAAATACAATGACAACTAAGGCTTTTTATTTCTGTGGTGTAGACATTATGCTAGATACCTCACAGATTATAAAACTAACATTCTGTGGCAATTTCACAGTTTTTTGTGGCCAAAAGCATTGTGACACTTCAGGTACACAGTAAGTATGTGAGGCACCACCATGCTGTAAGCCATCAAAACACTCATAGAATCATGGAATAGTAAGGTTGGAAGGGACCTCAAGGATCATCTAGTTCCAACCCCCTGCCATAGGCAGGGACACCTCCCACTAGTACAGGTTACTCAAGGCCTCGTCCAACCTGGCCTTGAACATCTCCAGGGAGGGAGCAGCCACAACCTCCCTGGGCAACCTGTGTCAGTGTCTCACCACCATCACTGGAAAGAACTTCCTCCTAACATCTAGTCTAGATCTGCCCTCTGCCAGTTTAAACCCATTTCCCCTAGTCCTTCTCATTACAAGACCGTGTAAATAGTCCCTCCCCAGCCTTCCTGTAGGCCCCCTTCAGTTATTGGAAGGCTACTATAAGGTGGTCTCAAAGCTTTCTTTTCTCCAGGCTGAAGAGCCCCAACTCTCTGAGCCTGTCCTCATAGGAGAGCTGCTGCAGCCCTCTGATCATCTTTGTGGCCTCCTCTGGACCCGCTCCAACACTTCCATGTCCTTCCTGTGCTGCGGGCTCCAGAACTGCACACAGGTGTTGGTTTGGACAAATTCATGGTGAACAGTAGAATATTGACTTTCATTCTGTGCTTATGCAGAAGTACAGATCTTCTGCACTGTCAAGTTGTTTAAAGTACTTGTTTAAACAGGCTTAAAATAAGTGAAATATACCAATATATGAATGTTGTAGAAATGTTTATACGTTGTTTACAAATGCATATCTAACATACATATCACAAACCCTTGAACAAAAACTGAAATTATTTTGTTGATGACTTCAAAATTATTTTGTGTATGTGCATCTATAACATGTTATCTGTCAATTCCTTTACATTTTTCCTGTGGTTTCCATTTTGATAGCAAGGGTGTATGCAATTTTCCTTTGAACAGACTGAGTAATTTCAGGTGGTTGATCTTAGCATGTTTCTTTAGCTTATAGAGGGGAGATTTAAACTCGATGTTAGGAAGAAGTTCTTTAAGGATGGTGAGACACTGGCACAGGTTGCCCAGGGAGGTTGTGGCTGCTCCCTCCCTGGAGGTGTTCAGGGCCAGGTTGGACGAGGCCTTGAGTGAGCTGTACTAGTGGGAGGTGTCCCTGCCTATGGCAGGGGGTTGGAACTAGATGATGCTTGAGGTCCCTTCCAACCTTACCATTCTATGATTCTATATGTGTGAGGGAGAAAAGAGAGCTCCCAGCAGAGAGAATCCCTTTTGTCACTCAGTAGTGGCCCCAGCTGTTGCATCAAAGGGAAGTTCTCACAGCTTCACCACAATCAAAACCAGGGTAGAGAATAGTAGACTGTGGGTTAAGAACAACAGAGCTATGACAAAATGGAAGAGTAATTCAAAGACTTGTGTTTCTTCTGAATATATTGCAACTCAGGTCAGAAAATTCCTTAACATTGCTTACATTAGCTTATGTGACGTATCAAGATATTCGAAAAATTAGTGGCCTTAAAGACCAAACTGTTATAGTTGTGAAAGCTCCTCCAGAAACAAGACTTGAAGTGCCTGACCCAGTGGAGGTAAGGAGAACCTGGTGTGTTTTGCTAGGTTGTATATCACATTTCTGCAGGTGAAGTGTGTTGTGAATCTCCCTGTGGTAAGTGATGCTCAAGGTTGGATTATACTGGTCCTCTATTCATGTGTTTGTATTACAAATTCTAGAGATTACATTTTTTAAAAAAAGTCTAGAGGTCCATTTCCAGTCATGATTTTTATCTTTTATCTCAATTCCAGCTTCCCTTCAGAGTAATGCATGCTATTTACAGCTATTCTCCTTTCCCATACATAAAGAGGAGCTCTTCCTTGACAGTTGAACTTTCCTGTCTGTAACAATGTAGAAATCTTTAAGAAATTCATCTCTTCAGCTTTTAGCTTTATGGCTTTAGTTATAGCTTGGTGCCTTAAGCATCTTAATGACTCCTATTACTAATACTGTAATCTGTTGAGACATATGTTTTCATGTAGGATTCTCTTTTCTGAAGATACTGTAGAAACTTGTGATTTACTCCAAGAATTCTGGCCCTTCCTTCTGCCATCATCATCTTGGCTTCAATTACTGCTTTTACATATCTGATAAAACATTCTGCTAGGGCACTTTTTGTTTTCTCTTGTGAAGTCTGTAGGGGAGGGGGATTTCCCTTCCCATTTTATTAAAAGTACTTCTATTTCTGAAGCTGTGTGTTTTGTCCCTCTTTGGTTGCTCTTTGGTACTTTAAGCCAGTGTCTCTCTGAGTGCCAGTTCTAGTATATGACATGTCTGGCTTTCATTTTTTTTCATCCTAATTTTGTTATCTCAGGTAGATGTTTAGGGTAACAGTTGCTTCCTTTATTTACAACTACACAGAAAAATACAAAAATGGCTTTTCTTTGAAGATATCCTGCAGGGACTAGATTTACTTTTCTTGATTCCTCTCATGAATTATCAACCACATGCTTCAGCTGCTCCTGGGATTTTATGTCTTGGTGGCAAGTTTATTGCTTTGGAATCTCCAGCAGTTAAGACAGACCCAAGTATGTTCTGCAAATGTAAATAACTTGCATGAGCCATTGCTTCAGAAATTCAAAAAGTTGTACCTAATTTCTTCACTCAAATAGCAATTAGAGATAGGGCTAACACCCAAAGTCCTCTGTGTTGTGTTCACACCTCTCTGTAATTCCTTTTGGCCTTTGGGTCAGTTCCAGTAGGCCCAGGGCTACCTGCTGCCAGTTGGGAAGCAGCAGACTCTGTATTTCCTGTCATTTCTTTTCCTAAGATTATTCTTCACTTGATTAGGTCCATTATGGTTTCCATACTTTTGAAAAACAAAATTTGTATTGCCTTTGTCCGTAATTTTGCCTCGGAACCTAAGTGCAGGCTTTGGAAAAATAAATCATTTTGCTGCAATGAGGAAGGGATTTTTTTTTTTTATCAGTATCCATAAATATATGCTGTTACCATTGCTTGCTTTCCTGTTTCTTTCCCCTAGGCATTAAGCCTCAATTTAAAAAAAAAAAAAAAAAAATTGTTTAATTCAGTGAAATCAGGCAGGCAGAGAGATGCACACAATCATTAAATTTGTTGTCTATACCTCCCTTATCCCCTATGTCCAACTTACTCTTTTAATTTTCAACTTCAGCCAGTGAAGTGCTATTTCTCTCTCACTTGCAGCTACATGTCAGTGTCCTTTGTTTGCATCGCCTCAGTCACTCAGTAGTACCTTCTCCAACTCCTCTTCCCATCTCCTTTTTACTAAATATATATAGCATTGCCCTAATTACTCTTAACTCTCTTCTTTGCCCTGGGGAATCTCTGTTTTTATGTTTGTAAATGTTGTTTATTATTATGCAACTGTCAGAATAAATAATACAAGGAATGTTTTTTCAAAGGGCACAATAAAATATGTTGGAAACAAGTGTGAAGAGGTATATGATGCCTGTATTCTTGCTTTTAGAAACTATTAATGCAATACATCTGGAGCAGACTTATTTGTAATCAGAGTAACTTACTATTTTTCTATCATAATACAAAGAGCAACTTTTGCAGATTTTTGTCTGTACATGTCAATTTATCACATCAATGCATAGAAGAAAACGTAAGTTGTGACAAATTAAGAGTTGCTATTGTTGTTCAGAACCATCAAAACTGCTGCCCTCAAAGGGCTGAAGAATGTATATGAACAAGTTTGGGTGGAGAAGATGGCATTTATTTTTATGAAAAAAATTAACAGAAAAGCAGGTGAACTTACACATAGCTATATGGGTTCAGTGCAAGTGCTGAAGGTTTTCAGGGGCATGGGGAAGATGTATTTGCATCCTTGTAAAGCAGAAACATTTGCACAAATGGGCACTAACATTGTTATAAAGAATAGTAATACTTGTGACTTGCATCCCATAGTTCTGTTCTGTCAGCATGCTCCATGTTACTGTGGTTGTAGGACCATTAGGACTTCAGTTCTTTATACCTCTCTGGTTATGATACAACACATAAAATGGTGGGCTTCTGAGACAGGTGCGCTACAGTGGGAAGAGCTTTTATGTTTCTTGGTCTACAAGATAGCTCATCCCAGCCTTTCATATCTTCAGAGAAAATGCATGGGGGATCTCAGGTTCTTTCATTTAGTAAAAAATGGATTCAGACACTCAAACCACAGTAGAATTCACTCTGAACTGTCAATATTCTGTTGTGTTCATTGCTTTAACACCTTACTGATGTTTGCTTTTGTTAGCAGAGTGCATTGATACATTTATCTAGTACTCAAGGACCTATTGAAGTTTATCTGTGCCCAGAGGAAAATGATGCCCTCAGTCCAATGAAAACCTATAGTCAAGACCACAATGGAAATATTTCCAAAACCATTTCCAAAGGTAAAACTACTTCTTTGTGATCCTAATGGCTGTACTTTTATGCTCACTTTCAAGATTTCATTTTCCACTGTGCCTTTCTGGTTTATATAGCAGGAAATGTGTTTTCCCTACATTGATTGTTTAAGTTTTCTGCTTACCTATGACATGCAAATGAAGTTTATGCAATATTGAAGAAAGAAACAGTTTTCTTATTCTTGCATTTTTAAATAAGACAGTAGCAGGCAAGATTCACAGAAGCAGAAATCTCAGTATATGGGTATATGCAGCTGCACAGTGTCACTGACATCTGTTGCCTAGACAATTTTTGCTTTGACTACAAATTTGACTGGAAAATGGGCATCTCTACACTTTCCCCTTGTAGTTGTTTAAATCTTGTAAAATATTCTATTTTTTTTGAAAAGTCAGTGGTAATAGCAATGTGTATTTTTGTGAAGCTACTTGTAACAGATCAAAAATGAGTTAAGAAAATGATGTGGAGTCCATTTTGAAATGATGCTTCAGTGAAAGGTCCTTTATGCAAAGTGGTTATTTGCTGGACCTGTGTGTAATATTTCTAAAGAAGATTAAATATGTCATCTTGGTGGTTTTTCTCTTCATCTTACAGAAGTGGCTTCTGTGAACTCAGGACAAGGCGACTGCTCAGTAAATATGGCAACAATATCTCCACTGGCTTCTCCAGCCAACCTGCTACAGCAGACTGAGGACCAAATTCCCTCAAACTTTGAAGGACCATTTGTGAATTTGCTGCCTCCTCTGCTTCAGGAAGATTATTTGCTGAGCCTTGGGGATGAAGAAGGCATCAGTGACCTCTTTGATGCTTATGATTTAGAGAAGCTTCCTTCATTGGTGGATGAATTTATATACAGCTGATTCTCTTAAATGCTGTCCATATCTAAGCTGTTTTTAATAGAATCAAAAAACCTGCTGTCATTCACTTGTTCCCTACTTACTATGAAATAGCATTATTAAGTAAACTAGCCTCTTGGACAATGCTGAAATTTTAAATACTTCCTAAAATATTACAAACAAGAAGTGAAGGCTTTTACAGTAAGGCCTTCTCCCTGACCCTGAGCTCCAGCGCCTTGTGAGTCAGCAAGCGCAAGCAGGTGACTGTAAATGTTTTGTCTTCACACTCCCCCAGTCTCTGCTTACCGTGACAAGTGGGCTTATGGAGAAGGGCTCAATGAACTGGTTTAGTCCTAAATAACAATTTTTATAATAGTATTTCAGGTCGTGCCTTCTGCAGAGAATGCATGTCTTTTGAGTGTCACAACATGGATTGTACCTGCAGTGAACATCAATATGAAGTAATGCGAAAGTGTGAAATGGGATTCTTCAGCTACTTATGGGAATGTTTAAATCGCTGTCATAATGCTCATCTTGAGCTGTGTATGTGTCTCATTATGAGGTCAAATACTTATGTCCTTAAAAGCTTTTAATAAAAAAAAAATACACTGTAAATGTAGTGTATATTGCAAATATTGAGAAGTATGAAGTTCTGCCACTTCTTGTAGTAGTCAGAGATTTTAAAAAATGCTTGTGTGTGTGTGAAAGTAGTTTTGTTTTTGTTTTTGTTTTTTTTTTAAACTAGAACGAAGATGCACAGTTCAATTTTACTGCCCCCAGTGTGCATTAGAACTGGTACATAAATTTTTGTGGTACTAAGTGGGGCTTTGTGTTAAGTGCCTACTAGAAACGCACTGTGGGTTTTTCCCTCTATGGAAAACACTTATGCCAAGCTTTGTTCAATATATGATATTTATCTCAGTGGGTTGGCTTCCTCTGCTTACAGCTTTTTATAATTCTCTTTGCCAGCAAAATGGAACTAATTCTTTTCCAAAGTAGTACATAACTGTAAGTACCACATCAACTGAATTGCATTTATTTTTTTGAAGATCTTTGGTAGTATAGCATAGTACCAATATTTATTTTTTTGAACATGAGAGGAATTCTAAGAAGTCTTAAATAATTTTGAGTGTAAAATACGTTGCCATGTTCTGGGCTAAATTAATGTAATGTTGATGAGATGATACCCATATAATCCTTTTGTTTGCATTACTGTTGTGCTTATCTGACATACTCAGAAAATTTAGTACTATTTGTACTGTAGTAGAATATAATGTATGCAGGTTTTCTGGTACCATTGAGTTGCTGCTATGAAAGCTCACACATGAAAAGGCAAGAAGTCACAGTACTAGTAAGAAAAACTGTATGACTGTGTGAGTTTTGGAATATAACAATGTATAAAGGGCAACACAAAGAACTGTTAAACAGTGTTAAGTGTGTGTTTATATGTACAAACGTGTGCATAGATTACTCAGCAGTTGTATTTAAGTTGATGTATGTTCTCGACTCACACTTTAGTTATCTCGCAGTTTTGTACAATAGAATTAATTTGTAAACACTGCCAGAATATTTTCTAGCTGGTTTGTAATTTTTTAAAGAGTTTTTTTAGATGTGGATTCTGTAAATAAAATTGTAGTATTTAAAGTTTTTTTGTCTTGTGGAAGAGGAAAGTAAAAAGTTGTGTGAGCATGAAGATTTGCAAAACAAAGGGGCACTTTTGTGGGGGAAGAGAAAATGAAGACTAACACCAGACCATCTTATTTTGTACAAATTAAACACTTGTCCCAGTGTGTGTGGGCAAAATACTAATCAAACTTAGCTTTGCATTGTATGCTAGTTTAAAGAAAAACGTGTAAAATACTGTGTAAAAAAAACAAACAAAAAAAAAAAACAAAGAAAGAAGAAAAGAAAATGAGCAACGACAACAAAAAAAGCTTTTATGGTTTTGTAAATAGATTTATTAAAGGATGACCTGTTCTCTAGCTGTGATCTTACCACTTTGAATGGATGTAATTTGAATAAAATTTTGTATGGTAATGAATCAATAAAAAGGATTTTTAAAAAACTTTTTATTTGTATATAGCTATTTTAACCTCTCCTTGCTCTTGCTGCCTATCATGCTGCTTCCTGAAACCTAGCTGATGTTATTTTTATCATTAGTGTTCACACTCAGCCAATGCCAGGTATGTTTTAATTCAGTGTGGGTTTGGTTTTTAATGCTAGCAGTTTAGTTGTTTTAAGTTAGTGAAATAATAAAAGACACATGCGAAGAGACCTAGCTGATGAGCTAGAGACTGGGGTATTTTGGTTTGGATTTTCTTCATTTGGGGGGTTTGTTTTGTTGTTTTTTGTTCATATTGGGGAGATTAAAAAAAGACTCTGCAAACTTCAAAGAAATTGGGTTATTCTAGTATTAAATTACATTAAAGCAACAGGAGACCTTATAGTAGCCTTCCAGTATCTGAAGGGGGCCTACAGGAAGGCTGGGGAGGGACTACTTACAAGGTCTTGTAATGACAGGAAGAGAGGTAATAGCTTCCTCCTAACATCCAGTCTAAATCTCCCCTCTGCCAGTTTAAACTTATTTACAGTGAGGATGGTGAGATGCTGGCACAGGTTGCCCAGGGAGGTTGTGGCTGCTCCCTCCCTGGAGGTGTTCAAGGCCAGGTTGGATGAGGCCTTGAGTAACCTATACTAGTGGGAGGTGTCCCTGCCTATGGCAGGGGGTTGGAACTAGATGATCCTTGCGGTCCCTTCCAACCTTACCATTCTATGATAATTGTTGAGGACCTGTTTAAGCTTCCTAGTGGCACTTCTACAACTGTCTCCTACTAGTAGCTTTGAAAAGAAGGACATTTACAAACTTTGCACATACATTTACCAACTTGTACTTCCTTTCTGGTCTTGGTGCTGTGCTTTTCTAGATGCATGGTCTTCAATAGCTAAAAAGGTGTGGGTTTTTTCCATCAGGACAATGAAATTGCAGCAATATGGATGGTTGCTTAGGACTTACTTGGAAGTGTAACATTTATGTGTCTTGTCACCTTCCTTCCATACAAGAATGCTGCAATTTAACATTTTGTACACCTGCCCATACTTTCAGATTCTGCACACAGCAGTGCTGAAAGGAAGGTAACAGAGAAGATCCTCTGTTCTTTAATTCTCCCAGTAAATGAAGGAGGGCTAGAGGACTCTGCTCTGATCTCCCTTTGAAACAGACACAATAAATGTCCTCTTACTGTCCTGTCACAGCTCCCTGGCCTGTTCTTAGTTTCTGTATTCTATGGCTGCCATAATTGTCCACCACTACTGCTACAGATGGCCAGTTTTCACATCATCTCTCATCTTCCCTCTACTTTCTGAACCTGCTTTGTAAAATTTGGATGTGCTGAATTGCTGGAGGAAAAAAAGTAAAACGTGAGCTAGCACAGTGTACCTCAATATTCAGTGCACAAATACTAGTTTTAGGGGGATTTTTATTGGGCTGAAATGTTTTTTATTTGGCTGCTAGTAGGTGGACAAGGATCCTGACAGATCTGTCAAAGCCAACCTGAATGACAGACAACTGCACCCTCCTTTGCACTCAAGTTTTTTTTTTTAAAAAGGGAGGGGGGGTAAAAGGTGTTCCTACCACTGAGACTACAGTAGGAACTTGTCCACCTACAACTGACAGTCACTACTGCTTCCTATTCTTTTTTGCCTTACACCTGAGAGAGTAAATTACACTACTGACTTGAAGCAGACATGGAAAGTTTCATGGTAGAAAGGAAGTCTAAAAGATATTTAAGATACTTTCTGCAGTGTGAGACAGTGCTACATGTTTAGCAGCAGAAAATTTAGCAGTATATGCCAGTTCTTGCACAATGCCATTAGTGTGCTGGAGCCAGCAATTGTCAAGATTAAGTGAACCAAGAGCCTGCCTGCCTAGTAGTCAATGGAGCGATAGTAACAAAGGCATAAAAAAAGGATAGAATTGATCTAATTTTGCTTTTTTTGCTGAAGCAAGATCTACCTGGATATTACTCTACACCTATGCAAAGATCAGTGGCATGCTCTGCATTTATCAAGTTTGGGAGTGTCTTTACTCTTCTCCTTCTAAAACAGCAAGAAAGTGTCATATTTAATAAAAAAAAAGGGGTTGCTGTAGATTCTGAGTGGTACTGAATATTGCTGATAAATGACCAGAGATTCCCCTAAATTGCAGGGGAATAGTGGAAGAACTTTATTTTTTTTTTCCTAACTTCAGGACTCCCATTTTCTTCCACACAGAACTGCATGCTGATAATCAGACAATTAAGTTGTTACATAAAAACTGAGTTTTCACTTCCTTAGCTGTTTTCTCTCCCTAAGAATGTTAGTTAAGATGCTCTAAACCAACTAAAAATGTATTTTCTTCTAACCATGAGCTAGAATTGAGGCTTGCTATTTTCCTAGTAGTTTTTTTTAACTACCTACTCCTGCAAAACCTGCAATGGCTTAAGATGGTAACCCAGCCTGGGGCTGGCATCTTCAAGTCTACCACCCCTAGTGTAGGAAGGGAACATGGATAAGATAAATTCCAAAGCTCATCTTTGTACATTTAAAGAACTGGAGCATGTATATTATCACTCTATAGAAAGCCCAGTACCGAGACTTGTACTGCTAGCTGTTGTTTCTTAAAAAGCAATTTCCCCCAGGTGGATATAGATAAGGTATCTTTCTGTGGTCAGGAGATGGCAGGGAATCATCTGCTTCCCTTGAAACCTGCTGCACCACCAGCAGTTCGTGTGCAGCTTTATTTTTTATTGTGAATATGCCACAAAGCAATTTAGATTTCAGCTTCAAAAACACTCAAATGGTGCCTTCCATACTGTGGCCACATCCTATGACTGAATAGAAGACTCTGCTGGCACAAGGGCTGCTTGATATTATGAATTCTTGGCAGCAGGACAAAGCAAGGACTCTGCCAGATCATGCTGAAACTGATCAGCAAGGCCTGTGTATGTCACTAGGTACTGGACTCATGGGTTATTCCTGCCTGGGAGCTGCTCTTGGAGCTCACTGCCTCTGCTTAATGAGTAGTGTTTTGTCAGTCTCAGCCATCTAGAGATTTCTGGCTATGTCTGGCAGGGTGTCTGTGCTTTGCTCTTTTAGCCATCCATAAACCAACACTGGTGTCTGCCCAGTTTTGTTTAACCACAGAGGTAACAGCTAGTCAATGTAAGTGTGGGCTAGTGCAATGCCATGCTTACAACAGAGAAGCTGAATTTAAGGCCTGCATGTGAAATACTTAGAAAACCAAATACAAAGAATCACTAAGGAAGCAGTTAAAATACTGACTAGGTATTATATGTATCATTAATTACTGACATATCAAGGACTACTTACACCATAAGAATGAGGATGTCTGAAACAGATTCATGTGACTACTGATTTTAAAGTGCTCTCCTCCATTTTGCTCTGGGCCAAAAATGCTGCAAAAAATAATTAACTACAGATCACTCAATGACACTATGTCTGAAAAGTACTTCTGTGCTTAAACAAAAACTAATCACAAAGGCAAATGTCTCTTAAACTCAAACAATAACTCTATCATGAGGCCAGGGAGATATTAACACAGTTTCATCATGCCTAGAATGATTTGTTCTTGAAGACTGATTTAAATGAAGTGCTTGTTTCTTTCTGCCCCAGTTCTCATCTTCTAATCTGTCCTGTTACTTTGTTCTCATTCCTATGCCTTTCTTTTCTTTTTTTTTGCCTGTGAACACTGTCAGGTAAGCATGTCAAAAAATAAGCACCAGTTTTTAAGAAATAGGAGAGGGAAGGGAAGTGATATTCACAGGTGGAAGCTGCCAAGTTTTATCTGCTAGCAGACCAACAGGCCTATTCATTCGCCTTCCCTTCAGTTCAAGGGAGACTATAATCTACTATTTGGGAAATAAAATAATGATTCCAAATGCTCTTTCTAAAGACTGTAACTTAACATTAAACATGCAATTACAAGAAATGGTGATTTTTATATTCCAAAGCAGCTACCTCAAAATAAACTAAATGTTAGAAGATGCAATATAAATCATGGTTTTAGAGTAACTGTGTACATTAAAACCAAAGTGATAATATCATGCTCACCTTCTACAACACTAATCAACAGGGAAACAATGCCTTTAGCAATCTGCCCAGTTAGAGCCCTAGCTTTAGCCACTCAAACTAATATATTCTACAATATTAACTTGACAAGTTGCTACTGGCCTTAAACTGGCAGAAAATAATACCAGAAACATAAAAATATTAAATATTTTGACCAATGTCTCCCACACTAAATAGAAACATTGCTACTAGCATTCTATTTTGAGGAAATTAATGATTAAAAATGAAAAACTGCTGCAGCCAAGGCAGTAACAGCTTGCTCACCATGCCTTTAAATCAGATACATCAAGTTCCAACTGTTTTAATTTGATATGTATTGCTGGACCTAAATTGAAATGAACATAAAGGTGAACCTCCAGGGACTTGGGAAACTTGAGCAGACGCCCTGGTACTGGATTTCAAACACTGCCGTGGCACACTGCTGGAGGAGATTACGTTTTCAACTCGAGGACTTCACCTTCAAGTCTCCCAAGTTTCCAGTACAAGGACAGCAGCAGGCCGGCAGCTCCATACCGTGCAGACCGCAGCTCCTACGCCTTTACAGCCACGCTGCTGGGCCACAGCCCTAAACCGCGGCTCGAGCGCCCCAGCTGAAGCAGCAGGCGTCTGCCCGGGGACACGGACTACCGGACCACCCTCACGTTTCCCACGGTGGCGAGCGCAGGGAGCCCGCCGCTCTTCAAACATCGCCGTCCGCAGAGACGACCGCGGCCTGTCTACCCTCGCGGCTCCAGGCCCCACAGCTGACCGCGCGGCAGCCTGCCCGCTACTGCTTCTAGGACATGACAGGTGGTCCGCACTCCACTGGCCCTCATTTCCTCCCGGAGCGGAGGAAGCGACGCCTGTCCCTGTTTTTGCCCCGTTCCCCAGTGCGGGTCAGGGAGACCCGAAGCCACCCCACCTCCCGACAGGCCCTAGCTGTTGCCCTATATACGGCAGTCCACCTGCAAAAGACGCGTGAGTGCCGGCCCGGCTGTCAAACCCCTAGGCGTTCTCGTAGGGAGACCAGCAGGCCCAAACTACCCACGGGCGCTCCACTGCCCCGATGCACCGCCCCACCGCGGTCACGCTACTCTCGTGAGATTGTGACAGACAGCGCGGCGAAGCAGTTTGGCCCCTGTCGGCCGCTGTCTCGGCTCTCTGCGTGCGCAGAGCTGGAGGCGGGGCGAGGCGAACGTAATGGCGGAGCCCAGCTGAAGTAGTGCTACGACTGGCGGAGGTAGGTATCGGACTTCGCCGTTGAATTCTCTGTTCCCTCGCCGCTTTCTGGTTTTTGGTCGTGACGGTAACGGCCGTCCTCCCTGCTTTGCCGGCGTCCCGACCGCGCGATGCTCCTGTCTCCCGTGGCGCCTCCGATGGGCTCCGCGTTAAAGGTGGGATGGGGAGATGACTTTTGGCGGGAATCTTCAGGATGTTGGTGAATAAGTTGCTGCTCGGGAGTCGGATGCCGTCAACAGGATGGAAGCTAGGTGAGGGTGTCCATTTTAGCCGGGCTCCAGGCCGGCTTAGGCGGAGGTCTACCTGAGCGCCACGCTGCCGCTTGCCTGCAGGCACGGAACGAACTGCTCTGGGGCCCTGAGGTGAGCCGCGCTGGATCGTAAAGGGGCCATAGATTACTCTACACTTCTTTTCTGTGTAAACCTGAGGATAAAAGCCTGCGGCTTTACCAGAGATACCTGTCGCTAAACAGAAGCAAGAACAGTGCTTTTCCACCTGAATGAAAGTTTCCTTCGTGGAAAGAACCACTCTTGCAATGTGCAAGAAGATCCATAAGGAGTGACCAAAATAGACTGGGGCAAGGGAAGTTTTGCTTGCGTCGAGACATTAAAGACACTTTTATGATTTATTATTTACTAGCGTTCTTGTTATTTTTTTTCCCCAAGCGAAGTATAAAGTTCTATAGGTATAACTTGACAGTTGTAACAAGAATACTTTAGCTTCTGCTTTCATTGTTGCCTGTTATTCCCCCTGCTACTCTGAGAAATTGACTGAAATCTATTTGCTTGTGAGAAAGAGATTTCCCGCATGCATATGGAACTACTGATGTCAGATGATGTGTTCTGAAAAAAGATTGTTGTGAATGTCTTTAGCTAAAGTTTAATCTTTCCTGCATTTAATTAAAAAATTTAAACTCTTGTTTGAGGACAGAAGTCTGGTGGAGATCTGAAAGACCTTAATTATATTAGACTGATAAAAAAGATTGTAAAAGAAGGACAAAATGATTAGTGCTTCTGATCAGGGGAGGACACAGACCATGAGGCTACAGATCCACCTGATCAGTCGATTGCCATATCTATCCAGTCTTAATGAGGTCACACTGAGGAAGAAACGTATTTTTGCAAAGGGAGCAGAAATGCTCGTTGAACAATAATGTGAACTCATGGTTTTCTGTCCAGTAGTTCAACCTGTTCATGCCCTGTCTTTTTTCTCTTTCCCCCACTCCCAGTATTACTATCCAAGAGGATTTAGACTTAAAAAAGGTATGAATTTTAATTTGGTTCTATTCTTTTTTTTGTGGATCACTGACGTATTTCAGGATTCTTTCTGAAGAGAAAAAACAATAACAAATCAAACCCTTTTTTCTTTCCTGTATTGAGTTGATAATACCACTAATGGTATGTACAAATAGGTACTTAGGTAGGGTAAGGGACGTTACACACACCCTCACCACCACTATTACTCTTTATTGCTGGGCCTTTCAGAGGTGTGGTTTGTTGTTTTTTTTCATCTTTTGCAGCATTTATTTTTTTATAGATCCTGGGATTTTTTGATCTGGATGAATGCTCAATGCTTACTTATTTTTCTCATGCATCCTCTGTGACATTTTAGAAGTTAAATACATATGCATATTGGTTCGGATTATATGCAGATTTATTTCGAAGTATATTTTTCAAGAGTGAAGGACTCATACTAGAACAGTGCAACAGGTATTTAACTTCTTACATTCTTGAACAATTGCAGCATCTGAAAATATTTTATTATATGCCAGTAGCCTGAATTTTCTGTTTCTGAAACAGGATTTTAAAGCAGCTAAAATCTCATTTGTTTTGTTTGTCACTGTCAGTTATGAAAGTGTTGTTATTTTCCCTGTAAACTGTGACATACCCCTGTGTGAGCTCCTTAGTAAGCTGTTGAGACATACACAAAACCAAGTTTACAGTGGTAAATCAAACTTTATTCTGTTTAAGAATTACACACTGCACAATGTGGGGCATGTAAATATTTTTTGTAGGCTTCTGTAGCAAATAACTTTTGGTTTCTTTTTTTTTTTTTTCCTGTCCTGAAAACTGATCTGGATCTTGAGATCTGCTAGGAGATACACATGTGTGTATATTTTATTTCTTGTGGAAGATATAACTGGATTTTAATTTTGCAGTATATTATATAAACCAGATGATAACCTAGCTAAGTATTTTAGCTAAGTATTAGGATCAGGTATAGTTTTTTTCAAGTCTTGTACCTGAGGACAGGAATTTTGCTTTGCTGTCAGAATTGTTATTTTGCTACCAGATGTAAGGCCTGTGTGGTCAGGAATTCTAGGAATAGTTTGGCTTTCTTTTGAAAGGACTGTGGAGATGTACTGAAAATGCTGTGCACCCATTTTCAGCACACAAATATAAGAGGCAGAACATCCTCTAAAGCAAATGCTTGAAAGCTGTATCTTTCTTTTCCTGTGATGTGCATGGAAGCATATCTATCATGTACCATGAACTCATTATTTCCCTGTGATTATCTGGTATTAAGAATGCTTGTGTCTTGGATACGTGGTGTCTGAAGAGCTGTAGAGTGCTTGAATTAGAAGATAATAGGGGACAGATTATTAGGAAAAACTGTTGATGTTTGAAATCTCAGGGGAAGAGGGCATCAGACAATATTTCTGGATAGTTGATTGTTTTTATATGCTCAGTATCCCTCCTGTGTATATTGCAGGTAGATTTGGGAATATATGTGACTTTTCTCTATGAGAACATATGCAGTAGACATGAGGCCTTGCTTTTGTATTCAGCTGCTTGCTAATAGCAGTCTTTTTTAATACTTTTTGAAGATGCCTGCTGCCTGTGATTCAGTGCTTGAAGATATAGAAGATATTGTGTCAGCAGAAGATTTGAAACCACACGATCGTCAGTTTGTAAGAAAGAATGTCTTCCCAAAGGTGCGAAAACGCAGTTCACAAAACATTCAGGCAGATGAAGATCCCCCAAGTGACAGGTACATTTTTCTCATATCTTGTGTGCACTGTCAGCTTCTGAAAAGTTGGATTTTACATTATCTCATAATTTAAAATCTCAGTGAAAGGTGAAAATGACCAAAATAGCACTCGTAAAATTTAGTGATACTGAATAATAAATCCTAAGCAGTTTTCTTGTCCTAGGCACACTTTCTCTAGAAATCAGCTATGACTGTGATACAGATTAATGGAGTAATTAGACTGGAGAGATGATTCATGTGATGTAAGCTTTTATATGTAAAACATTTTGTGAAGAGTTGTCTGTTTCTCCTTAATTACCTAAGTAGAAGCTGAACCCTTCAAAGTGCAATTCTGGAGTAGCTTTTCCACACCTGGAGTGAGAAATGTAAACAAAAATTATGTCATGGAAGGGTTGAGGTTGGAAGAGACCTCTGGAGGTCATTTTGTCCAAATTCCCAGCTCAAGCAGGGCCATCTAGAACCAGTTGGCCAGAACTGTGGCTGGGTAGCTGTTGAATATTTCTAAAAAGGGAGATTCTACCATCTCTTTGGGAAACTTCTGCTGGTGCTTGGTCACCTGACAGTGAAAGTGTTTCCTGATGTTTGGAGGGAAATTACTATGCTTCTCTTTACACCAGTTTCTTCTGTGGCTGTCACTGGGGACTGCTGGAAAGAGTCACAGAATATACCTGATTGGAAGAGACCTTCAAGATCATCCAGTCCAACCCTTGTCTCGGTACTGAAGGATTAAAACTAAAGCGTGCCACGTGGACCTGGCACTTGGGGAGACTTGAACTCTTCCAGGGATGGTGATTCCACTACTGCCTTGGGCAGACCATTCCAACGTTTGATAACCTTTTCTGCAAAGAAATATTTCTTAACTTCCAGCCTAAACCATTCCTGGTGCAGCTTGTAACCATTTCCTCTAGTCCTATTGTTTGCCACCAAGGAGAAAAGTCTGTGCCCCTCCTTGCTCCAACTTCAGGTAGTTGTAGAGAACAATGAGGTCTCTCCTCAGCCTCTTCTTCTCCAGACTGAACAGCTCCTGCAGCTGCTCCTTGTAGGCTATGTGCTTCAGGCCCTTGATGAGCGTCGTTGCCCTTCTCTGGACATGCTCCAGGACCTCAACGCCCTTCCTATAGCGAGTGGCCCAGAATGACACACAATACTCAGGGTGTAGCCTCACCAGTGCTAAGGATCATCACCTCCCTGTTCCTGCTGGCCACAGAGTTTGCAATACAAGCCAGGATGCCCTGGGCATACTGCTGACTCTTATTCAGTTGACTAACAACCAGAATCCCCAGCTCCTTCTCTAGGTTGCAGCTTTCCAAACACACATAAAGATATTAAAGAGGGCAGGCCCCACTACTGAACGCTGGTGAACACCACTAGTGACTGAGTGCCAGCCAGATTTAACTCCATTCACCACTACTATTTGGGCCTGGACATCCAGACAGTTTTTGATCCAGTGCAGAGTGCACTTATCCAAGCCTTGTGCCATAGAGTTTCTGAAGGAGAATGCTATGGGAGACAGTGTCACAGGCTTTCCTAATCTGAGGAGATCAGATTAGTCAGGCTGGACCTGCATTTCATAAACCCATGGTGACTGGGCCTGATCACCTGGTTGTCTTGTGTGTGCCATTTGATGGCACTTGAGATGACCTGCTCCATAACCTTTGCTGGCACCAAAGTCAGACTGACAGGCCTGTAGTGCCCTGCATCATCACTCTGGGTGTTCTTGTAGATAGGTGTCATGTTAGCTCGTCAATCAGCTGGGATCTCCCTGATTAGCCGGGGCCATTGATAAATAATGGTGAGTGGCTCTGTTCTCTTGACTCCTGTTCTTTGGATATTAATTAGCATTAGTGAGATCTCATCTTAGTTTTCTCTTCTTCAAGCTAAACATTCCCAGCGCTTTCAGCCTTCCCTCATAGGAGGAGTGCTTTAATAACCTCCATGACTCTTTGTTGGACCATCTCCAGTACGTCCACATCTCTTTTATGGGAACATCTCATCTGAGCCCAGGGACTTACCTATGTCCCATTTCCTGAAGTATCTCCTGATCTGACCCTCTTCCATCAAGGGTACATCTTTCTTGTTTCAGTCTTTCCACCTGGTTTCTGGAACCTGGAATTTCCAAGGGTTGTGGTTTTTTTGTATGTGCATCCTGTGAGTGAGAGAGTGAAGTTTCTTTTGAACTTACTGGTTTACTTTGGGGGAAGTAGTATGCAACAGCTACCAAACGCGCCTGCATTCTTCTTCCTTGTGATCTCTATAGGAACAGAATCAGCTTGCTGCTGCAGTGGAATTGATTAAAGCATAGGTGAACTCAGTTATTGATCCTTCTTTCTACTGCAGTTCAGATCTGTTGTGTTCACGACGTGTGTTGTCCTTGTACTAACATCTTTGGCTCATTGGTGCAGTTATCCCAGGAGTTTCACTGGGAGCTGTTTACAGAACTTTTTGTTGGCTCTTAAGCCGCTGCGTATGCTAGCTCTGTGATGTACATCTGCTGTGCTACTTCTGTAGCCCAGAAAGCTTGGATATGGGCTTTCAGGTACTAGTCTGCTGGTGGCGGGCTCAAGTTAAGAATACATAAAGATGGCTGATGTGAAGGGAACTGCCATCAATAGATGCCATAATATCAAAAAAATTGTTCCAGCAGTTTGTTTGCTGGTGGCATAATTTCAGTTCAGTCACTTGAAAGTCACAAAAGGATGTAATTTTCAGGAAGTTAGGTTTTCTTATCCTGAATCTCTTGTACCTTCTCTGTTCTAAAACTCATTCATTGCACTTAAAGTGATTGGCCCTGGTCAAGAACTAGACAGCCGCTCAGCCACTTGCTCACTCTTCACAGTGGGCTGGGGGAGAGAATTGAAAGAGCAAAAACAATAAACCTTGAGTTGAGATAAGACATTTTAAATGAAGCAGAATAGAGAAAAACCTCTAATGATATGAAAGCAATCACCTGGCACCTCACGCAGCCCAATCAATCTCAGAACAATGACTGGTTTGGAAAGATCAAACCCTCATTTTTTTTTATTGCTGAGCATGATGTCATCTGGCATGGATTGTCCTTTTGATTAGTATGGGTCATCTGTTCTGTCTATGCTCCCTTACAGCTTGTTGGCCATCTCAAGTCTGCTTATGGTAGGAGTGGAGCACATGGAAACAGAAGGTTTTGGTGCTGTGCAAGCACCATTTAACAGCAGCTGAAACACAGGTCTATCAGCAACACTGTTCTGGTCACAAACCCAAAAGGCACCGTATGGGGTGCTGTGGAGACAGTTAACTCTATCCTGGCTAGACCTAATATCCATACACTAAAATCAAATAATTATGATGTTTTTTCCCTAGCTGTTTTGGAATTTTACTGTTTGTGTTTGCTTATTTTATATTTAGGGAATTTCAATTTATTGAATCTGTTCAGTGGACTTAAAGGGGAAGCTTGCCCATCTTTTAACTTGCTTTTTTCAATAATTTTTACTTAGCATTATTCCTGGTGTTCAGAAAATCTGGATTCGTACATGGGGATGTTCTCACAACAATTCAGATGGCGAATATATGGCTGGACAGCTGGCTGCCTATGGATACAAAATTACAGGTAACAATATGAAACAAATTGTATATTTCAGATTTTTGGGGAGTGAATGTTCAGAGCTCTGAAGCTGTCATTGTGTTTTCTGTCTGAATTACACTTCTGCTTTTGATCTGCCTTTGATTTAAAGGTGAGGAGGTGAAGCCACCTGGTTTTCCTGGCATTAAGCAGAATCATTGCAAGATGAGTGCTGTCAGGATGGTTGAGTTTTCCTGACAGAGCAGCCATCTAACAAACAACTTGCAGTGCCTTTTGTAAACATTTTGCTTACTGAACTTAATTGAAAAGCTTTTCATAAGAGTGGAAGGGAATGATATCCTTGGGCAGAATCTGGCTGGTTGTCTGGTTGTAATTGCTGGAGCCTGAGAGAGAGAGATCAAGGAAGTGTGTTGCCACTTGGTGTGGTTGGCTGCTGGAGCAGAGGTGAACTGTCCGATGCGAATGATCCTTTGTTTCAGGAGAGACATTCGGTATGATAGAGGTGGGATCATACAGTGTTATATCTTACACACTTGAAAGTGCTGAAAGTGCCTTCCTTCCAAATACTTTAAAAGACTCCCTGTCAACATCATCTGCTTCCCCAGCTCTGAACAAAACCCACAATCCTGTGGTTGTGCTGGCCACACTTCATTTCCTTTAAAGCAAAACATGCTGAAAGGAAAGCTGTAGAAAGCTGGAAACGGATCATGTCACGTTTCAGTGTGAAATTATTATCTGAATACTTTTGTGTAGCTTATGGCTAGTGGGGGAATAAAAAAGTTAAGTTTTATTTATTAATTCAGGTTTTGGTTTGTCTTGCATTTAAACCTGTCCTCCTTGTACTGAAAGACTGCAAAGTTGTCTTTCCTGACATTTTATGACATTTTACCAGAAGCATTTTATTCCTAATTTCACAGAATGCTTGTCTCTTTCCTTCAACATCTCATGTTATTGTTAAACAGCTATAAGTAGTTTTTCTATTTTGGAGTTGATATCTCTGTATCTAAGTAGAAACTAGATACTGAATTACTGAAGTGCTCAACTATTTTAGGGAACCCAGGTGACCCTTAGTGCAGCTCTGGAGCAGGTATGCACTTTCCACAATAATTATAATGTCTTTCAGGGGTTCACGTGGAGCTGGTCTAGTAAATGTCTGTAATGGACTTGGAAGACAGCATGTAATGTACCTTTAGCAAGATTGTGACAGACTGGGGGAAGTGGTTGATAAGCTGAAAACCAGTTCAGAGAGACCTTAATTGAAAGCAGCTTTGCATGAAAAGATTTTGGGATTGAGGTAGACATGGGATGAAAATGAGTCAGCAATGTACCCTTGTAGCTATAAAGGCAAACTGCATCCTGGACTGTATCAGCAAGAGTGTAGCCAGCAGGTCTGATAAGTGGTCCCTCAGCTCTCTGGTACTTGTGAGGCAGTGTTTAGAGTAATTGTGTTCACCTTTTGGGCTCTCCAGGGAAAGGAGGTTGAAGTAATGAAGTGAGTCCAGTGGAGGACCACCAAGATAGTTTTAGGAGCACATAGTATGTGAATAGAGACTGGAAAGACTGGATTTCTTCAGCCTGAAGAAGAGAAGATTCATTAAAGATCCTGGCTGCAAACAGCAATACCCAGCAGGAAGGTACAGAGAAAATGGAGCTAGTCACTTGTTAGAGGTGTTCAGTGAGACAAAAGACACCACAGTCTTGCTCTTAAAGAAGTGGCAGTTAAGATTTTTAGCATCTGGTGCATAACTGAGTGCTCATGCTGTCCAGCTTTCTGTAGAAGAAATGCCAGTGTGGAAATTTCCCAACATTTCTCAAGCATGTCTCATAAATCCCCTTTTAAGAAGGCATTTTATTATTTCTTATAGCAAGTTCTTTGGGAAGTTCAAACAGAATGTCAGCAAGAGATTTAATCCTTTTGTCCTGTACAATGAAGTAGTTAGTAAGTATTGCTTAACATTATCCACATTTCAAACATTTCTTTAAATTAAACAATATTATTTACATAACACCAAAAAAAGAAAAAAAGTTCATTGGCGGTTTTGTCTACTTCAGGGCTTCTGTTGCTAGAATTCCTTGGAAAGAATTTTTTGCAAAAGTTGAGGAAAAGGTAAAACGTCTTACTAAGGTGAAAGATAATCTCTTGTCACAGCATCTTGGACAGCTATTACTTAGTGTCCTGATGAGCCTGTTTAGTAGATGTTCCTAAGCTTGGTTCAACAACACTTGCTGAAGAGATGCTGGACTGAAGTTCTCTAGGAAATATAATGTGAGCTTTAATTGGAGTTGCTTCCCCATCATAAAGGAAATGGCCAAACACTGTTTCTGCTGTCTTCTAGTTATAAGATTGAAAAAGAATAAAAGAAAAGCAGAATCAGACATAGATTGTTAAATAGAAGTTACAACAATGCAACATGATTTAAGTTGACTTAACTGAAACTAAACATTGTTATAGTTTATTCTAAATACAGAAATAATTTTTGATTACTTCTTAATACTATTTCCTATCCTTGCTTATTGCAATGAGTCTACTGTGCTATTGCTAAGAGCTCTGTTCAGGAGATGAAGTGGTTGGTGTTTTTCTCTGGATTATTTATTTATTTTTCCTCCTTGCCTCTATCTGTTTCTAGAATGCTCGTTCTGTAAGAAGAACATTTATAAAAAAATGTTGCTTTCAGGTGTGGCTATATCCAAAGTTGAAAACTGAGGGCTGTGCTGCAGTTTTTCACAGCGAAGACTTAACATTGTCTGAGGAGAGAGCACAGTGTGAATTTGCAATATACGGATAGTGCAGTAACAGCAATGCCAGTTTAAAATCAGGAGCCGCATCAGCTTAAAGGTGAAGAGGAACCAGCAGAAAAGCTGAACCTATTTTTGTACTTGCTTTTACAACGGAGGTAGGCAGTATTCTGAACAAATCTTGCATCCCATCCAGCAGGAACACAAAGCTCCTCTGTTAGTCTGAGTCACATAGAAATGTGTGGACCAGCTGCTATCAGGGTAGGGCTGTACCATGGTACTTGTTCATGTTCTGGAAGTGGTATAGCTGAAGGTGGCTTTACTGGTTCTAAAACTGGTTCTGTTTTCTTGGCAGCGTGACTCGCTTTATAACATAGATATGCCGGCAGACCTACTAGAGTTCTCCCTTTGAGTTACAGCCTGGAGGAAGAAGAAACTCTTGTGGTACAGACATTAGTGCCTACTGTGAAAAAGAGGAAGTGGGCGAGCTGGGAGCTCTCAAATACTGTGAGCTAGATGTTTGTTTGCAGAAGGAATTCAGTCTATGTGCTACTTCACAGTATGTTCTCTCTGAAAAATGGAACCGAACCTGTAGTCACACAAGGAATTGACTTCTGAAGTGAACAGTCGAATTAGCATTTGTTGACCTCTACAGGTTTCTAGTTCTGTTGAATGAATGGTTTTTGACCCAGCCTTCTTGAATGCATTCTGATAGACCAAGCAGTTAGCTATATGCTTGTTATTTTGTAATAATTACTTCTGGCTTGAGGCTGTTTGGGTTCAAAACATTCTCTCTTGAGTCACTGTAAAACATGCTTGGGTGTAGGTGGTGTGTTTGAAGACATTACTAATGGCTTACTAATACCGGAAGAACAAACAGTAACTTTTCCTCTTATGAAGCGGAAGCAAAACCTGTTATTAAGCTGTTCCTAGTTTAGCTTGTTTATTTGTCCTATACTTGTTTTTTCTTTAGAAATAAGTGCTGGCAGGGAACTTTTTCCTCCTATAACACGGGATTGCAGAAGCTAAAAGGAGTGGAGTTGTTTTGTTAATTCAGTAGGTACATGATACTGTAGAACTTTAGCTTTATCTGTGTAATTTTAGACTACTTTTTGTTCAGACATCTTTTTTCTGACTTGCACAATTTTTCTGCAAGGTTGTTGGTTGGAAAGGTGCTGTATTTTTTGTGAGTACCTTCCTGTGCCTCTTGAAGAGCTTGCCTTGTTACTGTGGTTGTAGTACTTTTGGCAGAACTTACAGCAATGATATTTGCCAGTTCCTATTGAAGCTTAATGTTTATAGTCCCGTGTTCTGTCCCAAGTCTGAAATTGCTGTGCAAAGTATGTATGCATTCCTCTAAAGCACATCTCAGATAATATTTGGAAATACTGTTAAAGAAATTCTTTGTTACCACTTGTTAATTTTGTCAATGGTTGTCAGTTTTATTTACCAGTGGATATAGTTGAGATATCCTTAAGACCGTCCACCTGCTCAAACAGCAAATTTGAGTAGAAGAAAGAAGGAAAAAGACAAGAACAAATGCTCTGATCTGCTTACCACCTCATCTTGAAAAGAACATGGATGTAAAAGGAAACAATCTACTGTTGAAAAAGATGAGGCGCTAAGATATAGTATAGACTTCAGTGTTAAAAGGCATTAGCTAGTGTTCATTGTGTTGCATGAACCCTGCTTTCTCAGACTTGGACCATCTCCACACAGATACAGTGTGCTGCATCATCTATTTTATACATCCAAACGGAAAATAAAGATAATGACGAAGACTTTACAGGTGTTGACTCATGGCTTGTGAATTGCAATTCAGAATCTGGTGCTTTATTTTGAAAGTACTTCCCAGTACAGGAAGGACACGGAAGTGTTGGAGCGGGTCCAGAGGAGGGCCATGAAGATGATCAGAGGGCTGGAGCAGCTCTCTTTTGAGGACAGGCTGCGAGAGTTGGGGCTCTTGAGCCTGGAGAAGGCAAGGCTTCAAGGAGACCTTTTAGTAGCCTTCCAGTATCTGAAGGGGGCCTACAGGAAGGCTGAGGAGGGACTATTTACAAGGTCTTGTAATGGCAGGATGAGGGGCAATGGGTTTAAACTGGCAGAGGGAAGATTTAGACTGGATGTTAGGAGGAAGTTCTTTCCAGTGAGGATGGTGAGACACTGGAACAGTTTGCCCAAGGAGGTTGTGGCTGCTCCCTCCCTGGAGGTGTTCAAGGCCAGGTTGGATGAGGCCTTGAGTGACCTGTACTAGTGGGAGGTGTCCCTGCCTATGGCAGGGCATTGGAACTAGATGATCCTTGAGGTCTCCTTCCAACCTTACCATTCTGTGATTCTACTGCACAATAAAATTCCAGTAACTTTAGACTTTCATTTAATTTGTCCTAAACTGAAGATCTCAAACAGGTAGCTGCATTATAAACATTTGGCAGCCTTGCATAGCAGTGGTTGAAGTCTTTTGACCAAGGTTCCTGCTGCGTTCAATTGTATGCTTTTAGTTGCTCAGAATCAGCAGCTGATATTTCCATTTTTCTCTCTTCACCCTGCTGATTATGCTTCTCTGTTGCTTCAAAAGTGTCATGTAAATTAAGCAGTTATGATTAACCTGTAGTTTTGGGGTGCTGTGACCATCCTTTGAGGTTTTTGTTTTTTGTTTTTTTAAATCTTTTTTAAGTTAAAATAAATATCTAAGTGCTCGGTATTTAGTTTTAGCAGTCAGTTCATTCAAGTTTAGTCTTTGCTGTACTTTTCAAATGACTGTGATTGCAGTGACCAAAAAAAAAGGAGCTTTTTTATTTCTTTTTTTTTTTTAAGGAGGGCATTTAAATAGAATAATTGAGGCAATTTTGTTTTCCCTGACAGCACTGTAGCCATGAAACTGTCATTCTCTGTGAAGCCCCACAGCAGAGAAGTGAATGAAGGTGTAAATCCTATGTGATTTTGTACCCTTGCTGTAGAATTCCCTTGTTGTCTGTCATTTGTAGAATCACAATCCTGTGTGATATCTGCATTGCTCACCTTACACACCTGCCTAAATACTCTTGGAACAGGTTCCTTTTTCAGATTCAAACTGACTGATAATCTGGATGCACAAGATTTTGGTTGTTGGTACTGAAAGAGGCAGTAATTTATTTCTATACCCGTTGTTAAGGTGAGATAAGTATCTTAACAGATTCAATGATATGGTTTCCTGTTATCACAAGGTCTATTTTGATTCTTGGAGCTTAGTCTTGAAAACCCTTCTCTGTCACATGCAGTTGGTGTGAATGCTTGGGATGTGAGTTTGAGTTTTGTTGTGTCTAGTCTTCTTTTGCTGCTGTTGAAATAATTGTTGGAAGTGTGAGCTCTCCTTATCTCATTAGAATCCGAAACTGTGATGAGATAGTTATCAGGGTGAGAAGAGAAGGCAAAATGGGACAGAGGAAAAATGAAAGGTGATATCCATGGGATGAAACAAATGTGTGAATGAAGATAATCAAGATTTCACAGATATTTGGGAGGAATACAGGTATTCCCAGTGCAGCCTCAAGTGTCCACTGAGGCAGTGAGTGGGATGATGGGTCTGGAGTGTAGAGTTAATATTACAACATGCCACGATTGATCTGCAGCAGTGCATGTTCCACAGCCCTCTGTGAACTATGGTATAATTGGGCAGTTTTGGCAGCTGTGTGTTACTGTATTACTGCTCCTGTGCTCCCTGTAAAACCTCCTAGCATGTGTGTGGCAGGAATTGTGTTACTGGCCACTTCTGATGTGGAGTACGGTACAAGATTATATATAGAGAGCATCATTGTTGGGAAGTTTTTCCTACCTCAGCTTTCTCAGCACTGACTTCTTAACACCACTTAATAGGAAGCTACCTAATGGGCATATCTGCTTTGGGTATGTTGTCTCTATTACAGAATAAAACTCTTAATCCTCAAACTGGGAAACATTTCCCCTGTTTATGGGACAACTAGAAAGAACTGCTGTGTGTTTTCCCCTAACAGCTTCTTGTATCACTGCTGTTAAGCCTTGGTCTGACAAGTGTGTGCTGTTTTTTTCTTTTTATCACACTTAAAGTCACCTGTTTCACAGTTCATCTAAATTAAATTGATTTCTTTGCTTTCTTTTTACTGTTTAGCAGCTGGGAGGAGGCCTGAGAGCCTACATAAATCCTACATGCATAACATTTTCAGAGACATCTTTAGAGAGATTACATAGGTAAATTTAAGGATGAACACTATTTTGGAGGGTAATTCCAGATGTAAAACAATTGACTGCATGCTTTACTGCTTGTGTGATAAGGTTTAGTTCTGACAGTGCTCAGCTTCATGTAATCCAGAAGAATGAATCTCAAGAGGATGGAACCATGAAAGGTAAATTTCAGCTTCTGGTAACATGCATCATCATACCTGCTATGTATCCCTCTAGTAGATGGTTAAGCAATCAGTAAATGAAGCATAAATAGTAATGATTAAGTGAGTTCCACGGACATACAGGTGATGTGGAGCTTTGTAGAGTGCTCTGCTGAAACAGTCTCAGGTTTCTCATTATTCTCTCTGCTACAGGTAATCTATAGGAATTTTTTTAAAAGTTAATGGGAGAACAGACCAGATTTCTTACCATGTATTTTCAGAGGTAGGAGCAGGATCATCTTTTGATTAGAGCATTTGTCAGAGCAGCTGAAAAAGCCTTGCTTGTTAGGATAGATGACTGGGGAATAGTGGAGAAGGGTTAATGTTTACTGCAGGCACTTGCTATAATTTGGCTACAGTTTCATTTTTCAAGAATGGTGAAGCTTAGCTCTGAGTTCATTGTTTTTGAGAAATTGCTGCTTGGATCAAAATTCTCTAAACTTGCCATAAGCCTTTAAAAAGCCTTTGCTGTGCAACTTTGCATTAAGATGCTTTAAATGTGTTTGGGGGAGTACTTTTTTAACAATTGTAGTGTGGATGCCTGTGCAAGTGTGAGTTGGTATGCATTATGCATTATAGGAGACATAGCAAGCTGAAGTGACTTAGTTTCTGGCTTGCTGCTGATTAGAGTTTTCAACTGTAGCACAACTCATCTTGAACTGTACCGTGTCTCTAAATACAGAGCATTAACCTATATTCTCCTATCAGGCCTGAGAGTGTTGTAAGAAACAGGATTGCTGCGTGATTATGGAGGCTGTCTGGAGACAGTAGAAATTCAATAAATGGATAAGAGACACAAATCTGGTTTGGTGCTCTTCCTGCTTAATGGGGCTGAGTATAACTTCTGTGTCTTTTATCGCAACCAACTTGGGTTATGTTCATGCAAACCTGGTGTTTCTGTGGTTCCCAAGTGTGAAAACAAGTCCTGTCACCAAGGAAACAAGTAACCATAGTATCATTGAATCATTCAGGTTGGAAAAAACCCTAGGATCCTCAAGTCCAACCATTAACCCTATTCTGCAAAGTTCATTCCTAAACCATGTCCCCAAGCATCTAAATGACCTTTAAATACACCCAGGGGTGGTGAGTCAACCACCTGCTTGGGCAGCCCATTCCAACGTGTGACTACTCTTTCTGTGAAAAATTTGTTCCTAATGTCAAGTCTAAACCTACCCTGTTGCAGTTTGAGGCCATTACCTGTTGTACTTGTGAGAAGAGACCAGGACCAGCCTCTACAACGTTCTTTCAGGTAGTTGTAGAGAGTGGTGAAATCTCCCCTTAGCCTCCTCTTCCTCAAACTAAACAGCCCCAGCTCCTTCAGTTGCTCTTCATATGGTTTAGTCTCCAGGCCCTTCACCAGCATTGTTGCCCTATTCTGCAGTCACTCCAGCACCTCGACATCTCTCTTGTATTGAGGTGCCCAAAACTGGACATACTACTTGAGGTGTGGCCTGACCAGTGCCGGGTACAGCGGGACAATCACCTCCCTACTCCTGCTCGACATGGTACTTCTAATACAAGCCAGGATACATGGAACAATGCATGTAGAATTTTTTTTTTTTTTCCTTTCCCAGAGTCCTATCCCATCCTTGGCATGTATCTGCTGCTATCTTAAATTGCCTTTGCTTTTTGTTTATGCATTTAAAAATTATTTTAAAAGTTTTATTCATTTATTTCACGATAGAGCATTGTGTCTCTCCAGACGAGATTGCCAAGAGCAAGTTCAGATGTACCTTTCTGATTTCTTTCTATCAAAATGGTACACACACGAAAAAATTCAGGATCAGGTAATGTACGAAGTAGTTCAGGCTTGTAACTTTTTCGGCTTTCTTGGCCGGGCTGGGTGCTGTACCAGCAGGAGCCAAGAGGTGGGAGCATTGGCTCAGCAGTGCCGGGCTGGGGCTCGCCTGCTCACTGCCGTGCCTGGGGAGTGCTCCCTCGCTCTGTCCCTTAACAGGGTGCTTAACCTTTCCATTACTGTTCAGCTGATTTTAATTCATGGACAGTGGATTATTCAAAATTGAAGTGAAGTCGTATGGCTTTTATTAATCAGCTTGAACTTAAATCATTCTGTCATTCTGATCTTATGTCTGCTGACAACTTTGCTACTGAATGTTACACTTCTATTGTTGTACTTCTATTTTGTTTTACAGTTACCACTTTTTAGCTTAAGTTAGGTTTTGTGTCAGACTCTTTAGTTTCCATTTCAGAGTTGTCAAAGAACAGTCTGTTGTACCTGTTGGGAGCAGTAGAGCTGTGCACTGGGAAGCATTTGAGTTTGCAGAGAAGGATCTCTGTGTTGGTGGAATAGCATTGTGCTGCAGTCTGAAGCAAAGCTGGAACAGACTTCCGTGGTATTTGTATCCTCCTGGTTGTAAATATTGAATAGTCATTGGATCTTGGGTCATCCTGTTCTCTGTGGCTACATTCAAAAGCCTGTTGTAAAATAAGCAAGTTGTGCACAGGTTCTAAATGCTTCATGGAAGCTAGGTAATTATTTGATCTTAGCAACACTATAGACAGAGACATCTTTAACCCTAAGTAGAGGTGATAAACTGCCTCTATGTCTCTGATGCAAAGAAATTACTTTATTGCATCATAAAACTGGTTTGAAATGTTTCATATTGTCATAACTTATTTCTGCAGTTGTTCAGAAATTTCAACCTTATCCTAGCAAGTTTCTGTCGCTTCTATTAAACTTTTTTTTTTTGTGTGTGTGCTTATTTCAAACACTTGTGAAAAGCAGAGTGGATGCTGTGACCAAACAACCATGGGGAACTTAAGCTGGCTCAGCTGGTGCAGTCTTCACAACGTTTCTGGTAGGTAGGGTGTGACGTGTCTGCAGAAATGCACATCCCTGGAGCTTCTACACACTTCTGTGAATCCTACAGTGTTTGCATACTGCCAGTTGAACTTAAAGCTTTAAGTGTAAGGGCTGAGGAACAGGCTTCATCTGTTTAAGCAGAACACATTAGTATTTGTCTTTTGTGTGTCAGATCCCTGGCTTTGGAATTTGCTTATAGAAAGAAACTAAGCAGAAAAGCAGAAACTTTATCTTGGATGGCTATAAATAGGCTTTGAGTTAATCGTGCCAAAACTGAATTGCTGTTGATTGGTACGAGACACTGGTGTATAGAGAAGTGAGTTTTTTGGCTTGCAATTTAATAGAAGACAGATCACTTGGCTGCTGATTTTATTAGGCATTTTGGACCCTCAGCTTTTGTTGGCCGGACTTTAAGGTTAAAAGTGTGCTTGTTTTTAATTGATTCCCTAAGTGATAGTTGGCTTTTGAATCTCTGTTTGTTTATGGGTTGGCATTTTTCTGTTTATCACACTTTGAAAAATTAATTTTACCATTTGTGAATGTGAAGAGGTAGACTGTTAGATGGTGGTAAATTTCAGCATCCAGGGTTTGGTTAGAGGTTTGAGACATTTGTGATTGGTAGTGATGAAAGTAGGATATTAACTGAATATACTTCAGAAGTCTTCTAACTGGAAAATATAAAAGTTTAAATCCTTGACAGCTATAGTGCTACAGTCTTAATAGTTCCAAGCAGTCTTTGTACCATTATAGTAGAATAGGAAAAACTCTTAGCAGAATTTTTCATTAAAAGAGAAAAATTACTTTGGTTCTCCACAAGTGCTGTGACACTTGTGTCTTTTGTTATATATACATGGAAAAAAAGGCTTGTTGCAAACTTGATGTGTTTCCTGAATTACTTCGGGTCTATCCATGATTTTCCAAGTACAAACACAGGAGAGAAGAGAACCAGCATCATCTTGTGTAGGTGCCCAACATTTCACTTACTGCTGTAGCTTTTCAGTGCAGTCAGGGGTTTCTCACTTTACTGAGGCAGATGAATGTTTAAATGGAGAGGACTGTGAGCTTCACCTCTGCTGTTGTGTGAGTTGGGAAGAAATTCTCATAGTTTAACAGCACCTCAGTGTGATGCTGCTCACCTGCTGTCAGGCACTTAGGGACAGGGTACAGGGAGAGGAGTTGATTTCTGAAGTGTAAATTGATGCAGAGTTGGAAGGAGAGAGGAGATTTAAGTAAGGTGGTTTTCCCTGACTACCTGTAGGGTATAGGTTGTACGTTTGTGTTCACGATGGGTAGAGCCTCCTCTTAGACTGCTGCAGTCTGTCATAGATCATAGGCCAAAAGGCCCCTGCCTGCTTGAGCTTTCCTTCCTAAGGCTGGGCCTTTCACCAACACTTGTTTCGGCTGGTTGTTGAAAACCAGCATGGAGAACTTGCAACCCTTTTTAGGTAATTAATGACCTTTCTGGTTTAAAAAGTGCTTCCAAATGTATAGCCTAAATCTTTCAACACAAGCCTATAGCTGCCTTTGTTTTCTTTAGTAGGTATGGGAAACATCTGATTCTTCTTCACACCAGCCTTTGACATATTTGAATGCCTTTATTGCTTCTTTCCCTAGATGTCTTGTGTCTAGGCTAAGAAGACCTGATTCCTAAAAGCTTCTTTCCTAGGTCATGTATGCTAGATCTCTGATCTTTTCTGTTCCTCTTTTGTGGATGTTTTCCAGTTAATTTGCATCAATCTTCACCTGCATTAGTCCCTTTTATCTTGTGTACTGTTCTGATAAATGGGTAAGAGGTGGAATTTTGATGACGGATTCCAAATATGGTTTATGGTACCTTCAAACATAGGTCCCAGAACAGCTGAAATTTGGATCAAAGGCTTTTAGAGAATAACTGTCATAACTGACATTTACATTTTTTTTAAAACAAAATGAGAAAAACTGAAATACACATGTAGAAAAATATTTGAGAGATGGTTTTAGACCAAGTCTTGGTGCTGGCTTGTATGCTATTCTGAATGGAATACCTTGCTTCTCTGCATCCATTTTTAATGTGGCTTAACTGACTGCTGCTAATTTGTAGAGCTTCAGTTTTTAAAGATTTGTGGCTCATTTGGAGACACTGCTGTTGTTGATAATAGCAATTTTGTAGCTTTTCCTCAGTAATCTGAAGGGGACCTACAGGAAGGCTGGGGAAGGATTATTTACAAGGTCTTGCAATGACAGGACAAGGGGCAATGGGTTTAAACTGGAGTAGGGGAGATTGAAACTGGATGTTAGGAGGAAGTTCTTTCCAGTGAGGGTGGTGAGACGCTGGCACAGGTTGCCAGGGAGGTTGTGGCTGCTCCCTGCCTGGAGGTGTTCAAGGCCAGGTTGGACGAGGCCTTGAGTGACCTGTACTAGTGGGAGGTGTCTCTGCCTATGGCAGGGGGTTGGAACTAGATGATCTTTGAGGTCCCTTCCAACCTTACTATTCTGTGATTCTATAATATCAATTCTGAATTGCTAAGCAAAAGGTTGACATCGCACTTGTTGTTTGCCTTTACCTTTTCTGCTATAATTACAAAAATACTCAGGTATTATTTTGTTTTATGTTTTGGCTATTTAATGCTAAAACTCACTTCCTTAGCTTGATTTATTGCAAAACTGGCCAAATCTGTGGAAGTTATGTATCTGTGTGCTAGGACATTGTGAAAGAAAGAGACCAGAGTGTTAATGGGACTGCATGTTCAGGAGATGGGTTGCATTTCATTTAGTGCTAGGGCTTATTTATGCTGTGTTCAAGTATGTGCTTGTAAAAACAGAGCTTTGGACTTGAAACACTTTATTTTAGTGTTTTGTTCAGTGATTGATTTCTGCAGGTATTTTGTGCAATTTGATCTGGTTAAAAAGAAATCCATCTTGATGCCAATCTTCTGGGCTTTTAAGTATCCTATTATCTGCCTCCCTTGCCTCAATAGCTTAGAAAACTTGAATTTATTGCTGTGTGTAACTTCAGATGTTTTTTGAAAGTCTAGTTATGACAAGCAGAGAAATCCTGGCTATTTAAATTGAACGAAGGAAAAACTTAAGGGGAACATGAGGTCAGAATTTAATTTTCTAATTAGACTTGTGATGCAAGAACTATACAGGGTTCCATTAGTATAAGCATTTTGCTAATCCTTGCTTAGTTTCTCCAGGACACTTTTATGAAGCTTTATTGCAGATATAATAAGCTATCAAATGTGTTTAAAACACCTTTTCCCTATCTTGCATATGGCCGGAGTTTAGGTAAGTGGTAAGAGAATTGCAGCAGTTCATGCAGATTCAATCTGTAAAGAGTCAACTTTTAGGTTTTAGATAGCAATTGTCTGAGTCACTTTTTTTACTGATTTACTTGAATTTATTTAAATGAGTAAGGACTTCACAGACCAATGTGTCAAACTTAGCATCATAGTAAACTCTATACTGTAAGTCACTGCTAGATGGCACTGTGTAGCTTTCACCAAACCTGTCAGTGAAACCTGGTTATGAGAACTGTTTAAATTAACATTTAGGTTAAAAATGGCATTTTATTGACTTTTATTTTCAGTTCAGTCACTTAATTGATCCCAATACAAGCGATTTCTGTGCTCAGGGACTTTTTGCGTTGATTGAAAGAACTCCAAAGTTCAGACGCAGTCTTAACAAGTGAGAGTAAAATTTCTCAGTGTTTCCTACACAGTTATTAATAATGCAGAAACAGTGCATACATTAGGCTTGTATAAATATCCTAGAAGATTATTCAGAAAAAATTAGATCCGTTGTCAGGTCAAATATGGTCACAATATGGAAGTCTTTTGAGATTAGAAGGGATTTGTATGATTTTTCTTAATTGCTCGTTGCCCATGTATGTTCTTGCTAGTTACACCAGTGCTTTACTCTCAGAATCTTGGCTAGGACAGCTTAAAATTGTTGTAACTATTTACTTATTCCTCTGTAAAAATGCATTTTTGGCTTCAGAGTGGCTCTGTGGTATTATTGCAAGCATAGTGGTGTTCATTCATGGAAAAGAGCACATTCAGGTGAAGCTTATGGGTGTGGTACTCAGACGCTTACAGAGGGATGCAGCTGGAGGTGCCTGTGTCCAATCAGGAGGGTGTGAGGTTTTTCGTAGAGATCAGTGTAAGCAAGTGATGTTCACTCTGCGGAGAGTACGATGCACTAAGCAGCCTGTTTCTTTTACTGTAATGCTTACAAACATATTATAAATCTTGGCTCTCAGGTATGTACATCAGGAAAGGTCAAATCTTTTAAAGATGTGGATTCTTCCTACAAAAGAATAAAGTTTGCTTTAGCTGCAGCTTGTGCTTTGTGACATTAAAAAATCCTCAAAAACTCCAAAAGGTCTGTGAAGTGCAAAAGTATATATTATCAGAATGTGTGTTTTCTGTGTGCATGTAGGATTTTATTGTTTCATAACTCGCATTAAGTGGACCCTTTTTTCTCTTTTTTTGAGGGGGGAGGGGGAATAGATGTAGTTGCTGAATGCTGTAGTTGTCTGTTACTGTAATGATTATGCAGATTTCTGTAATTATTAGGCTACATTACTTACTTCCTGAGATCTTGCTGGTTACTGCCTCTGTTCACGCCTGTACTAGCATTATCAGTGGTAGTTTGCATTGTGTGTATACAACACATTAGTGTATCAGTGATTTGCATTGTGTGTATACAACATTTCTGGTCTGACTTGCCTTCCTGGCACTGACTGAAATCACTTGGTGACTTTGCACTTGGAGTTACAGGTATGCTACCTAGCACACATTGAATGGAAGATTTGACATAAGGTCTGATTCTTATTTTATAAGACCACCACTGCAACAAAACACACTCACACGCTATATTAGGAGATATTGGTACGGGGACTCTTCCATGTCTGAAGATACTGAGGAAATACTGAGCAGTTACTCTTCCATTCTTTAGCTGCAGAACTTTATTAAAACAAATATTAAAACAAATATAGAATCATAGAATGGTAAGGTTGGAAAGAGACCTCAAGGATCATCTAGTTCCAACCCCCTGCCATAGGCAGGGACACCTCCCACTAGCACAGGCTACTCAAGGCCTCGTCCAATTTTTTGGGAAACCCCATTTGTATTGAAGAAGTGTTCTTTCAGACTGTATATCAGAAAGAAACAAACAGAAAATGGTTTCTAACCGTATGTGATTTTTTGGAAGACATTGAAATTGGGGTAATCTGAATTAGTCTGTTATGTAAGGCTGTGTGGTGGTTTTGCACCACTAACAGAATTTGGGAATTAGCCCCAAAGAGTAAATTACCAAGCTATTCAGAATTTGAAAGTAAAATGAAATTCTTATTTACAAAAGTAAGCTAAACATAAAAGGCAATAAACATGTATACATATACAACTAGACAATAGCCCAGCTGCCCCACTCCGGACAAAGCCCAGGGGCTGTTGCCAGCTCATAATTTTATCTCTTCTGCTCCCAGTCAGTATTCTTACCAATAACCAAAATAATACTTGGTGGAGAGAAGCAAGCAAGACCAGGAGGAGACACAGGGGTGGAAAAAACAAGCAAGCAAGAGGGCCCAGAACAAGCTGTGTTTCAAACTGTATAGGATTTTTTTAAACCAATGGAACCAATGGAATGGTTCAGTCCATGCTGAACTCTCTCGAATTCTCTGGTAAATATATATTTACAATTAAGACACTGGTCTTAAAACTGTAACAGGCTGGATGGAAAAAGTAAGATGTCTATATCTGTTAACAATGGAAAAGCTAAAAAGATCTGCTGTATTACATGAAAACTCCCTCAGTTTAGAAAAAAATGCATAACTGTAGTGTGTATTGACCCACAGCTGGTGATCCCTGACCATGATGCAGTGATTCTAAAATAAAGTTTCAGTTTAGAATCTGAAAGAATTACTTGAATGTAACTTTTATTTTGCAGGGTTTTTTCAGCCATTGCTTTGAAGTAGTAAGGCAGCTTTTAGGATGAATTAGTAATATATAGTTGGGTCAAGCTGTTAAGGCGAGATCTCTCCTCTTGTATTTTGATTAATTTGGTTCTGTAAGAAATGTTTTAATAATGGAAATAATGGTTTTGTATGAACTGATTTACAGGTTTTTATTCCTTTGGGAGAAGATTATTTTTTTTTTGACACCCATGCCCAAAGAGTGATTCAAGAAGGTGTTGATAATTGCTCATCCTTACTGTTAATAGACATTCTAAGAAGAGAGATTAATACAAACAAGAAAGGTGGTTTTTTTCTGAGCTTCAGGAAACAAAAAAAACAAAAGTTGGAAACTCATGTGAACTAGTGTGTTTTTTTTGTTTGGTTTTTTTTTCCTATGAGATTCAAGACTGAAAAATGCCTCCTAATTAGGCTTGTTCCTATAAAATATGGTTTAAAGCATTCATTTTCCCCCCCTCCCTTTTAATTAATGTGCTTTAGCTTTTTGTGAAAGAAATTCTATTCCCCTTGGTGCCTACTTTGGCTATCAGGAGCTAAACAAAAAATGCACTGTGATGTATAGAGAGTGTGGAACTATCTAACCCCTTGCTAACACACAAAGGAGCGTGTGACTTAGGAAACAAACTGTGGTATTTGATACCAAGTTGTACCAGTTATGTCAGACACACTTCAGTATTGAAAACACATGTGCCATCTGTGTTGCAAACCATATTCTCAATAAACTGATTCCTAAAATGAAAGATTTAAAGCCTGATGAATGTGGTAGGTTTAAGATGTTTTTTCAGTGGAACTGCTTTTGTATCTTCCAGCATACTATAATTTTTTTAACATCTATGTAGTCTAGGTTTTTTGCATCCATTTCTTGAACATTGTTTTGCAAATGTTTTAGCTGTCACCCCTTGAACATAGGATAGTGCTTTTGAAAGTGTCATTCTGGAATAAACAATGAAGAGACTTCTTTGGCAAACACCACCCCTCTCACCCCCTCCCCCCCAACCGAAACGACTGTTAACATGAGACTTTCTGTTTATCATCAGTTTCACGTAGTGGCTAAAATATTATCTTTAAACAAGGACAAAGAACTACCTAAGGAATGCTGCAATATCTGTCAACATAGGTGTTCAAAAACTGTTTTTACCATACATCTTTAGATAGATTTGGTTCCCAGGTTAAATGTGAGTAGTTAGGTGAAAAGAGACTTGGCTTTCATGAAACAGTCCCTGGAGGTAAGGAGTCCAATAGTGTTGGCTTTTGTTTTTTTTTTTAATTATATGGGGAGTTTTGCTCTTAAAACACCTAAAAGAGGTGCAATTCCATCATTCTTTCCAATGTAGTTATAAATGCAGTAAGAGCGTGTCCTTTTTTTTTCCCTTATAAATCCCTTCAGTGTTTAGTCAGCCTTATGATTCTTCAGGGGCTTCAGGTAAGCATGTGAAGTGTGTTAGTAAGTTACAGGAGGAAGTCCCATGCTTGGGCTAACATAATTTCAAGTTCTGTTGAATTTTGAGATGTGTCTGTCTTGTTAGTTCAGACTGTATTTGTTGGGAGGGCACAGGATTTTTTCATGTTCAGTGCTTCTACAATATACTTGACTGTGAATTAGTTGAAAACTGGTCCTTGTGCCAGTTGTGTTTTAGCAAGTGTCATTTCTATGCCTTTCTGATATGCCTTGAGTGATAATTTTATCTTTGGATCCATAGATCACCATTAAATCAGAGGAGCAGATACACTATACTCTGTGTCCTGTAAACTTGTTGGTGTAGAGATGTGCATGCTTCTAAAAATAGATTGGAACTACTTACTGGACTGCTTTGCCCAGCTGCTGTTAAAATGCTATCTTTGTCTGGAAAGATACAGATTTAGTCTAGTTTTGTAATATTTATACACTGAGTAGTATCTTAAATGCTAAAAAACCTCAAAAGTGAAATTGCAAGAAATGCTTGGTGGGATGACACCAATCTGATAGTTTGTGATGCTATGTGATGGAGCTGTGAACATGGTTGTGTGATAAATTGGTGCTCCATTTCACAGAATTCAGTCCAGGATGTCAAAGGTCAGAAATGCTTTATATTTTCTTTTGTTCTGTGGAAAGAATATTTCTATTAAAAAATTTCCCTAGTATGCCTAATTGAAATGAATCTGTATGTTAGGAGATATATCAACAAGATATTTTAGTACTCTGTATTGTCTTTTGTCTATTTATTTACTGGTTTGTGTTAAAGGTTTAGTTCAATGTGTGTTAATAACCATTATAATTAGATTTTCTTACTGTTCTGCAATGGATGTTTCTCAGTAGGTACCAAAGTGATTTGAAATAGGAGTGCACATGGTAATATTACTGGGAGGAAGGTGCAAGTCAGGTATATCTAGATATGCTTTTATCTTTGCAGTAGACAAACTGAACATTTGTTCAGTTAAGTATTTGAGTTGGTTTAGTTAAGTATAATGATGCCACACATGAGGACAGAAAAGATACTGCACTCAAGGAAACAATGACCTTTTACTTCTGTGAAGTTTCCAGCACAAAGTATAAACAGGCTTTTAAAGACAAACAGCTATTTGAGGAGAAGCTTAAACTTGGGTGTCATTTATCATTGTCATTTACAGTATGTGATTATATAATTCTAAAGCAGCACTTGTTCTTAAGGTGCCATCCTATATTGTTTGTTTATCCAAACATAACTCACATTACATACACAGGAGGCTCATTAATAAATGTGACTTGTAATACTCTTTATGTTTGTCCTTGGTTGGAATGTACATCCATTTGGTCTGATCTCACTGGCCACTAAAAGAGTGAAAGAGGTCTAAGGATGTTGGCTATTCCTGGTTGTCAAGAGAGAAGGGATTAGTCCATGCTTTAAATCTCCCTTTGTGAGACCTCAGATGCATGCAGAGAATCAGATGGTTTCTAAAACATTAAAAAAGAATATATTTCAATATGTCATCTTTTTGATACTCCCTTCAGGGAAGTTTAGTGCCTTTCTTGGAATCTTAATAAAAGTGAACATTCTATTCTAGATGACACCAAGCTGTGTGGCACAATTGACTTGCTAGAGGGCAGGGATGCCATCCAGAGGGACCTGGACAGGCTGGAGAGGTGGGCCCAGGCCAACCTCATGAAATTCAACGAGGCCAAGTGTAAGGTCCTGCGCCTAGGCAGGCACAATCCCAAGCACAAATCCAGGCTGGGTGGTGAATGGCTGAGAACAGCCCTGAGGAAAAGGACCTGGGGGTCTGGGTTGATGAAAAGTTCAACATGAGCCTGCAGTGTGCGCATGCAGCCCAGACAGCAACCGAGTCCTGTGCTGCATCAAGAGCAGCGTGGCCAGCAGGGCAAGGGAGGGGATTCTGCCCCTTCACTCTGCTCTCATCATACCCCACCTGGAGTACTGTGTGCAGTTCTGGAGCCCCCAGCACAGGAAGGACATGGAAGTGTTGGAGCGAGTCCAGAGGAGGGCCACAAAGATGCTCAGAGGGCTGGAGCAGCTCTCCTATGAGGACAGGCTGAGAGAGTTGGGGCTCTTCAGCCTGGAGAAGAGAAGGCTTTGAGGAGACCTTGGAGTAGCCTTCCAGTATCTGAAGGGGGCCTACAGGAAGGCTGGGGAGGGAACTATTTAAAAGGTCCTGCAATGACAGGACTAGGGGCAGTGGGTTTAACCTGGCAGAGGGAAGATTTAGACTAGATGTCAGGAGGAACTTCTTTCCAGTGAGGGTGGTGAGGCACTGGCACAGGTTTCCCAGGGAGGTTGTGGCTGCTCCCTCCCTGGAGGTGTTCAAGGCCAGGTTGGACGAGGCCTTGAGTGACCTGTACTAGTGGGAGGTGTCCCTGCCTATGGCAGGGGATTGGAACTAGATGATCCTTGAGGTCTCCTTCCAACCTTACCATTCTTGCCATTGGTAGGGCAGTAGTTCTTGATTTTGTCCTTAGTCTCTTTCTAATCTGAAGAAGGACCTATTTGCCTTCCAAGTTGAAAGATTGATGTCACTGTTTTCTGGGAATGTATTTAATGTAATTATTAGTTTCACTTAAATGTGTTTTAAATATTGCATTTTGGAGTTCTTCAGTATTACCATACGCCAACCACAGTACTGATTAGCCTAAAGTTCAAACTATTGCTTGCAGCAGCCTGGTGGTCACACCATTTTGTTTAGCAGCAAGAATGAGGCTGTTAGTACTGTCTGTTGTTCTGTGGGAAATATTCTAACTGAAATACTCCTCACACTTTTTTTGTGCTGTAAAATAGCAGGTTAATTCTGGGCTTAAATCTAGTGGATATTGACTACAACTTAAAAAAACCCACTCCCATACTGTAATACAGAAATGTTAAGTTAAAAAAATCCCACAACAACAAATGAACAAAAAAAAACCCAAACCAAAACACACAAGTTTGTTTACCCTAAAACTGTGACTAAATCACTGTCTTATCAGGTAATCTGGGCTGAGCTACTTTGACTTCATTTACACTGTTCTCAGATGTATCGCTTATGAAAGACACTCAGTGTCTGAAGTGACCACAGAGAAATATCTCATCAGGAATGAGCTTAACTTTTCTTTTTCATTACTTTTGGTATCTAAATTTGAGATTATTTTGAAAAAGTATTTTGGTACCTTCCTTAGTATCAAACCATCTTGGATGTGCTGCCTTGAAAAAAATAAAGTTGTTAGCATGGAAGAGTGGAAGTTATTCAGAAGGAACCATAACTCAACTGCCCCTCACATAAACCACCAGTTCTCTTTAGACCTGATTAAAGGTGGCCTACATACTGTGGCTGCAGTGATGTTTCTGTACAGGAGCTGTTTGGTATAGGTAGCCCATTGTGAACTTTTATTTAATAGTGATTTTAATTAGCTTGCTACTCCTACCACCTGCTGAAGTAGAGTTGGAAGGTCTACTGACCCGAAATGAATGCACATGTTCAGTATTAATACTGCATGTCTGGATCCAGACAGCAATCTTTCATTTTGACATGCACATAGTCAAAATAAATTGTTTAAAATTGGAATGCTTGAAGTTCAGCCAGAGTGTGCATTCATAATTATCTTCAGTCTAGTCTAAATAGAAATGCATAGTGCTTTTTTATTCTTTACTTACTGTACAGCAGGTAAAATTTGCAGTGTTAGTAGGTAAATGAATTATGTTGACTTGTTTTCCTCCTACTCATGAACAGTATTTATTAAAAGCCTTTAAAACAGTTTAGTTATGGGGTTTCAGATTCTGTATGAATCAGTGTTTGCTGTGGGTTTTTTCCTATATCCTCAAGAACTTGAACTTGTATTTTCTAGCTGAGTAATTATTACATGTAATCATTCTTAGAAATTATTTTGTTGCAGGGAAAACCAGAACCCTACTTCATCTCAGAAGAAGAGTTTGCCAGTCAACAACATGACCTTTCAGAGATTTGATTCTGACCACAGTACCCACTCCCTTAATTTAAGCTATGTATTCTTCAAGCTCCCAGAAGATAATTAGTCTAACACTGCCATTCATTGGGCTCAACCCTGTTCCCACTGCAGCAAAATGATTATAGCACACATATTTAAAAGAAGTCATAGTCCTATTAGCAGCTGCAGCTCCAACAGCACAAACACTTTTATACTGATTTTCCTAGGATTGTAAGTCAAAGTTCAAGCTTTAAAGGTACTGCTCAGTCAGGACAAAGAATTTCAAAATGTTTTAGAACTGAGGTTCATACATGTCTGCAGTAATGCCAAATAGTGATAGATACTTTTGATATGCTGCTGTTGATTACTTTTCGCAATAACATGGTAATGGAAAATCTTCCAAGTGATTCTGTTGTTTAAAATAGCAAAAGAACAACCCCGATGCTTAATGGAGGTCATGCATAATCCATCTTGCTTCTCATGTTGAGACTATAATGAACTAGGCCCAAAGCTGTTACCTCTAGAGCTGTGTTCAGCTCTAAGTAGTCCAGGTAAGTAAACAGTGCCTTTTTATATCAAGCAAAAAGACCACCCCATTCCCTTCCCAAAACACCTTGACCTCTGTGGAGTTATAAATGAATATAAAAATGTTGTTTGTCTGTACTTCTCCTGGATGTCGAATGTTTTAGAATCTGAAAGAGGTGTCATCCTGATTACTGGGTTTTGTTGATAAATGTCATATCAGTGGAATCTCAGAAGACACATTAGGAAGAAGTTCTTCACCATGAGGGAGAGACACTGGAACAAGTTGCCCAGGGGGTGTTAGAAGCCCCATCCCTGGAGATTTTTAAGGCCAGGCTGCATGTGGCTCTGAGCAATCTGATCTAGTGTGAGGTGTCCCTGCCCATGGCAGCGAGGGTGAAACTAGATGATGTTTGAGTAATCCTTGAGGTCCTGTCCAACCCTGACAATTCTATTATATGTAAACATTGATAACTGATAGTAACTGAGCTCTGGATGGGGAATTGTGACTACTGGCTAAACTATGAGCAAGTAGATTTCTCATAATTTTTTAAGTCTTAGATAAGCTTCAAGCTTGAATTTAAGTCTACACATAGAATTTGCAGGGTATGGAGGCTTATTATTAAATCATCTGTTACAATCTTTTACTGCCTCCTGTTCATAGTGTTTGTATATTCATCTTTCCAGAAAGATTTTACTATGGTGAATCTTCCAGTCCTTTTTCTTGTTTCATGGTTGACTGTGAATCTGGTCTTGAGCTATCTGCAGGGCAAAGTGAGGTGCCTCCCCGTTTCTCTTACCTTATTTGCCTATGGAAAGAAAGAAATACTGCTTTGTCTCCCTGATTTTACAGCAGGAAATGGATGTGTGATTGTGAAGTCCAATATTTTTGAATAATGTCCCTCTCATTGAATTATGCTTTGAAATACTTACTGAAAACAATGGGGTGTTTTAGGATTTTGGGTGAAAAGCTAGCTGCTGCCCTTCTAAGTTGCCAGGAATTTTTCTTAAGTCCTTACAATCTTTTATTATATTGCTTGTGCAAATAAAATGGACAACTGCTAGGGATCATACCATTCTATGATTATATGATTCTAAGGTTGGAAGGGACCTCAAGGATCATCTAGTTCCAACCCCCTGCCATAGGCAGGGACACCTCCCACTAGTACAGGTCACTCAAGGCCTCGTCCAGCCTGGCCTGGATCAGGCTGCTGGTGTGAGTACTTCCATTATGCTGTCTCCTGTTCTTTCTGTCTGTATTTGCATCTTATTAGTCTTTCCATGGGATTTTTGTTCTAACAACAAAATAGTAGAATCACAGACTGAAAATTCCAATCAAGGAAAGAGAACACTGCAGGTACCTGGAGTAACAATTCTCAAGATTTTAACTATTTCTTATCTCAGTAATTAGGTAATTCAAGTCTTCAGCTTAACATGGCATCAGTGAGCCGAAACTACTGTTTCTAAACCACCTTTGTGCCTATTTCTTCCCTCCTCTCTGACCTCCAGTGTAAAACAAACATCACATTTAAACTGAATTTTTTTCCTCTGTGTGACAGCTTTATGAAGAGAAAAGCATGTAAGATCTGAAGTGTTACAAGGATGTTTTATGACTCTTATTCTTAAATTCAATACAGCTCTCTTCGGTGCAGCCTTCCTTTCCTGTTCCTCTTAAGCATCAGATAGAGATCATCACAAATATGTAACTGTTAGTGTCTGCCTACAGAGTAAATTTTTGTGTGCAATAAAAACTCTGGGTTCTCTTCAGCAAATGTTTCACTGTGCCTTTTGCTATGGTCTGACAGGCATGACCTACATTTAAGAAAGCCCTCTGGGTCTGTCTGGTTCATTACTGTCTAGTTGCAGATGCTTCTTCATAGATGGTTTGTTGGGATACTTTTGGAAAAGCACCCTAGACATTGGCAACAATTTGGTATAGTGGTTTTGCAAATTCATGCTCTCCAGCAGCAAAAGTCTGACTTGCTTAACAGAATTTATGTGACCTTAGTTTTAAGCATGTTTCAGTCTTTCTAATGACATTTTGATTTTTGTGTCACTGAGCTTCAGGTTGCTCTGGATTGTTAGATGAGAACATATGTAAATTTACATATGAAATGTGCAGTCCCATTGTGAATTTTACTTGGGAGTGTTTTTAGAAGCCTGTTGGAAATAGTCTGGAATATAATTTAAAGGCATTTCCCAAACCAGTGGGAGGGTATTTTTAATAGCAAATGAGACTGCCTCATATTTTCCTCTTCAGTAGCAAGAGGCTGACTGCTGTAACTGGCATAACTTTTAAAAGATAGTAACGATCTTTAAATTAACCAATACCGCTTCTGTTTGAAATGCTAATCCATCAGGCTCTATGGTCTGTACAATTATTAATACTCTTTGTCTCTCTTGCTTGGTAGTTAAGAGGTTAAGCAGTTCACAGGAGAGGGGAGATGAAAAACAAAAGCAGTTTGCATTTTGTCAATTTTCAACTTCAGATATCAGTAAATCATTGCAGCAGCCTTCCTTATCAGTTGTTTGCACAAAAAAAAAATGGAATGGGGGAGTGGAGAAAACCTGTTAGAGTTGTGTCTGAGGGGACCATCTGCTGTGGTTCCCAGTGTTGTCAGTGTGATAAGGGATAAGCTGTGTAAACAGAGGTACCACAAAAAAAGGCAGGCCCCATTCAGGGAGGCATATGTACGATTTGGATTTGGGTTGATAATGGCCTTAGAAAGTCAGAGGACTTAGAGTAAAAGTTTGTTAAGCAGAGGAGTGATGTATTTAATCTGAAACTCCAGATGTAGCTTATTAGCATGAGTTTGCTTTTGGACTAACTTCTGTAGCTTTCTTCTGATTTATTGGAACTTCTACAAACAGAAAATATGCATGAGTTGCAAGGGATTTGTGTAATACTGACACTTTTGTTTTGGAAAGCTTTGCTAGCTGTTTGAATTGGTGCTTAATCAGCAGAAATAGATAAAGATTTGGAGAATGAGTGACATTGATATTAAATGTTTGATTTAGGGGTAGAATTAGCCAGGTGGTCACTTGGCAGATTAAGTGGGCTGATATGAACAGAAGTGGTCAGAGAATTGGTGACTCTTCCCCTGGCCACAGGTGTCCCTAGTGGGCCTGAAACTGATTTGTATGCCTCAGACCTTTGGGAAAATGTGCCATAGCAGCAGCCCACCTCTTGAAGCCTCTGGTTAATTACCCCTTGGATGCTCCTTACAGCAGGGTGGGGTGTGGGTGTGTTTCTCTGTCTGGCCACCCGCCTGCAGTGTATCAGAGAACCTTAGATCTGTTTGAGCTAAACCAGGCATCTGTTACTGAAGGCCCTGCAAGTAGCTAGGTCCAGTTTAAAATAATCTATTAGGGTCACTGATGTGTCTGGTTTTATGGGGGCTGAAGTACTGGAAAATGGGGTGGAGATTGCATTAAAAGTAAAGTTAAACTTTTCGCCAGTTTCTGGCTGCTTATGATAGTGGTTTCGGGGAAATGCAAGCTCAACTTGGAGTGTGTTTTTGTTTGTTTTTAGTTTATTTATTTTGGGTCAACATTATGAGGCTTTTGCTACTAATACTTGTACAGCCACCTGTAACACCTACTAGAGACAAACTCTTTGGGAAGATAGCATGTAATGTTCGGAGGGGAAAAAGAATATGATCAGCTGCCTGCTACTTGTCCAGGACTGCCTCCCTTTCTGTCATACAAACTCGTCTTTCTAGTAGCTCTATCGAGAAGGTAACAATTTCTTTCAGTCACTGATGATGTGTGGAAACTGAAGAGGTGCCAATACCTTCACCTTGCTAACTGCTGGAATGTGATATGCCGCATTTGGGAAGACTTAGCATGGATGGATGTTGGCCAGCGGCTATGAAATGTTGCTCCTTTGGGGAGGAATAGTTGCTATGAACTATTACCCTCCATGACGGGCTTGGTGCCTGCAGTTTGAGGTGCAGAGGTTTGGAACAAGCTGGAAGCCAGAGTGTGCATGTGGGATGAGAAAGTGGAGGGTAGGGGGTTTCAAACCTTTATGGAAAAGAAGGGAATTGTCAAATAAATAAAGTTTGAGTGTGGCCAATCTATAGGTCAGTTTACTTTCTGGTGTGCTATGTAAGATGTGAATATTTATACTGCTTATTAGTGAGCCAGTAACAGTATAAATGTAATATTTTCCTAACTTTGGGATCTGGCAGCAGGTTTGTAACAGTCATGTTTAAAATATACGAGCTGCTTTCTCTGATGAATGCTTACAGACCTTTTTGTGCTGTGGTTGAATGATGATTCTGCTGCACATGCAAATAAATTTTGTCAGTATATGATAAGATATAGGTGAAACTCTTCTCTCTAGGCACACAAAACTCTGTTTTAGTACTAGAATAGACTTTTTATTTTGTAGCGAGTTTGATCAAATACTGGAACATATCTGAGGTGTTAAATCTCTGTCCTTGAAGACATGCAAAACCCAACTGCCCACAGCCCTGAACAACTTCCTCTAGTTTCCTTTGCTTTGAGGATGGGGGTTGGACAAGATGATCTCTACAGGTCCCTTCTCACATCAGCCACTCCGTGATTCTGTAAAAAGACATAAGCTTCAGAAGCTATTCTAAATAACAAGGAACAATATTTCTGGGGAGGGGAAAATCACATTTTCCCCCTTATCTAAAGTTAGATGAGTTGCTGGCTGCTTTTCTCCTGGTTAGCTTTTTGCCAAAATTTCCTTTCCTTTTGTGTTTCTGTCTACATCGTTTTTCTGTCTGTGGGTTTGCACTCATGTTACTAGGGTTTGAGAAGGCACTTGTGGCAAGTAGGAAAAGGCAGAAAATTTTGCATTGTTTTCCTTTATGCCATAGGACCTGTTCTCTAACTCATTTTTAGGTGGTTGTTACAAAGGTGAATTCTATACTAACCTAGTCTTTATCACTGCCCAAGTCCCAGTAACAGTAAGGGGAAATGTAATTTTGTGACCATCTAATATAACGGAGACTATGATCAAAACCTTAGAAATGACATACTGGTTGTAAGAGTTGCTTTGATTTTTATTTTTTCCCACTCTTTGAGTTTAGGCTCAGATATAGATTATGTGTGAAATACTATTGAGGGATGAGAAAGAACTCAAAGTGAGCATAAAGTGCTTCTTAAAAATAAACTTTCAAGACTCTGAATGAAGTGCTTTCTCTTTATTAAACCACTTAATGCTTCTTCCATACCATTTTCAGTTTGTGAAGTTTTTTCCTCTTTTCCTGACAGCCTTTTTTCCTTCTTGATACAGAGGCCCTCACTTTTTATTGTCAGGATTTAGTTATGCTTTTATTGATTCTCATATTGCTGGAATGTTAAACTTTGGAGAATGAGTTTCATATGTAATGCTCTCTACACAGAGCTTTAACTGAAATTAATGTGACATGCTGGGTGGTAGAAGTTGCTGACTGTTCTTGGAGGTTGCAAGAAGATGATAGAGTTTATCTTGTTGTAGACTATATATAGGAAGCAGTTCATTGCTAGTCTTATCCCTGTTTAAAAAGAGTAAGGTTAGATCTGATGCAGAAAACATGACCAAGGCAATGTGAGTGGACACCTTTTTGTCATCTGAACAAAATGAATTATGTGGTTGTATTTCTGCATTTTGCTCAACATGCAGATTTAGCATATTTTCTTTCTCATCAGCAAACATCTGGTATGCTACAAATAATCCCCTCATTAAGACATAAAAAATAAGTGCTTTAAATTATAGAGATAGTTTAACTATATGTAAATATTAAGAAATTGGTGATTTAATTAATGATGTTGTAATAATTCTGATACAGCTAGACAGAGGTGACAAAACATTTGCAAGCTGAATTAACTAGAGTTATTTCACAGGTTGGCTGTGCCTGCTTCACCCACTGCACATGTTTCTTAATGCTTTCTTTTGGTATGATTTTCACTTACTATTTCCTTACTTGCTTGAAATTCCATGTGTTATGAGGTAATGGATTCTGTTTCATAAAGATATGAGAACAATATTTCAAATCTGTCCTCCTCTCTGGTCTGCCACATTAAAACATTAAGTGCCAGAGGAAAATGTTGTGGGTCAGATGCAGATAGTTTTAAAACCTGATCTCTTGTGGACTCTAAAGCTTCTATAGTGTATTTGAAAACCTGTTTACCTGCAGTAATATATGTTAGATGCTTGTTTATTAAGCACATCTGTTCTAATTACATTGTAGTCTGTTCCTGGTTTGAAACAAAATATTGGAGGCTAATGTAGGAGCCAAAACCCGGACTCAGGCTTCTATCTGCTTTTTCTCACTCAAAGCAATAAAGTTAATCTGTCCGGGCTTTATTTAGTATGTTGGAGACCTGAGTTCAGCTTTCTGTTTGCTCCTTTCCACAGCTTCTGCAGTTGTTCTGAGATTTGCTGCTTCAACTGAAAACTACTGAAAACGTGATGAGTGTGGTCTTTTTGCTTTTATAACTGATGAATTTAGATTCCATTGAAAGTAATTTCCAAGTAAATGGTATGTGTAAGCTTGCCGTATAGCTGGAATGTTTTGACAAAATAAGTTGTCTTGAAGATAAACTCTGTGTGGGTTAAAACCATGTGTGCTTGCCTGAGCTGACTGGTGGAGAAGTGTACAAATAGAGAGGGGAACGTGGACTGATGGAGAAGTTATCTTTTAGGATGTCTCCTTTTGTTTTAATAGTTCCCCCCTCCACCCCCGCATTTATAAGTTGTGCTTTATTCATACTGAGCTTAAAAGTGCACATTTGGAGGAGTTCACAATGTTATTTGTTAACCTCTTTAATGAGACTAATAGATACCAAAAGTATCTTGAAATGTGATCTTTCAAAATTGATTTGGGTTACTCAGTGACTGTATGTGACATCAGTGGCATACTGAGAGCTTTGGAGATACAGAAGCAAAAATCTATCAAATAGGGAAAACATAGTGTCAGATTTACTTAGTTGTTTTCTGCTACTGTTGTTCCAGATCAGGGCTTTGTGATTTCTGCTGGTGGTGAATTGTAAGGGGGAAGTGATTGGCACATGGATCCTTTCTTTATGGTAGTACAGCTGTGGCTTTCAGCACAAATGTGAAGAGCCATGTGGAGTGCTGAAGTGAGCATTAAGGAGTGAAGGGCACCTACTCTAGGTGATCCTATTCTGGCAGAAGTGTTGGATTAGATGATCTTTTGAGGTCCTTTCCAACATCTAACATTTTGTGCTTCTGTGACTGATCCTGTGCTGCTATGATAGAGCAGCAGTGTAGCAGGATAGGCAGCTTGCAGGCACTGGAATACTGGAGCTGGCTATGAGCTATGGGAATGGAACATTGCTTGAGTTTTGCTGGTGCTTTCCTTCACAGCTCCATCCATCTTGGAATCCAGAGGTAAATAACTTGGAATCATATGTCCGTTCTTGTATACGGATACTCGCTTCTGTGTTCTCTGAGGTAGGTCGATTAACAGGCCACATACAGTCCAATGACCCTGATTTGAAACATATGGAAGCACTTCTAAGGCTCAAAGCAGCTTTTCCTATTTGCTTGTCTTTAACTTAACGAATTACAGAAGAGCTTTGGAACACATAGCTGAGGAATCTGGGAAACCATTTATTGGTTTGGCTTTTGGTGGGTTTATTTTTTTTGTGTGTCTTAAATAATAGTATAGAGAACATGATTAATTCTCTCTCCACAGTCTACCACAGTGGGCAGTTTCCTAAAACAAAGTTTGACTAGAAATTTTATTTTATGTGTAAAGAAAAATGGTGAAGAGTGTTTGGCTTTTTAAAATTGCTCCTTGCTTCTGCAGGAACAGGAGGATGAGTTTGGTAGCTGTTGCTCACAATTGAAAGTAGAGGGTAGTTCTGTATGGGTTGGCAGTTAGAGTGAAGTGTTGGGAGAGGATGTCTGGGGGAAGACAACTATCTGTATGTGAAGGAGAGACAGGCAGTAGTAGACTACAGGCAGTAGTGTATATCTGAATTGGGGAGTAGGATGGAACAAGAATGAGCTGTCACTATGGAATGGAAGAGCAGGGTCTAGTGTCTGGCTTATGTAACTTGGAGCACCCCAGTGCTGTCAGCCTTAACAGGTCTTGCACCGAGGCCCTTCTGCCAGTGCACAAGAAGTTGACTGAAACAGCTGCCTAATACCAGAAACCCATAGCTTTAGGTAGTGCTGTTTCAGAATGTACCAATTGTTTGGAAGTGTGGCATAGCTAATTTGTTCACGTTTTGAATGTTACAGGATTTTAACAGTACTGATGGCATTGTGGTCTGGATCCTTCATTTCATGCCATATGTCACACTTGTAATTTGATTCTGAGAAGTGCTTGCATAATGATTTAAAAGTGCTTTAAGTATTTGACAGCACATCATCAGTTGGAGAAAAGGCAGTTACTGTCTGTGTGAATTCCCTTCTAGCCCTTTTTGATTAGATTATTCAGCACCTTGTTTTAAAGATTAATGACATGCAAGTGTCTTCTGAAAGTCAATTGTCTAACCTGACGTGAGAAAGTGGTACATAAGTATTAATGATAGTACCAGACAGCATCGTGATGCATGACACAATGTGAAAGACTTTTGTCTCCTACTGACTTACCTTGCCACAAGGCCTTTGCAGTGTTACAACTCCATGGTTAATGTCCATCAGGTACATCCAGTTGCACAGTCTATAACCACCATAGCCTCAGCTGAGCTTCGAAGGCCAACACACAAAACACAGGAGGGCTTCGTGCATTGACTTGGACTCTCCCAAGCTAGCCATGCTGGGAGGGCAGAGGAGATACCAACTGATATCAAATGTGGTGGTCTTTTCTTTGTCTTCCTGAATGCTAAAGTACAGGAAAAAAATACTTCAGTGATGTAATGAAGTGAATTCTATCAATCATGAAGCTGTAAAGTGCATAGAGCTAAACTTACAGGGACTTAAGGCTTTGCTAAGGCATATGGAAAATGAAGCGTTTGACACTCTCCCACATCACATCCTGGCTACCAGACTGGAAAAATACAGACTTGAGGGGTGGACCACTAACTGGATAAGGAATGGCTGGATGGCTGCACTTGGAGAGAGTTGTGGTCAATGCCTCAATGTCCAAACAGACATCAGGGAAAAGTGGCATTCTTCAGAGGACCACTGCTGTTTAACATCTTGGTCAGCAATTTGGACAGTGACATTGAGTGCACTCTCAGCAAGTTTGCAGATGGTACCAAGCTGTGTGGTCTGGTTGACATGCTGGAGGAAAGGGATGCCATCCAGAGGGATTTCGACAGGATTGAAAAGTGGTCCAAGCCAACCTGAAATTCATCAAGACCAAGTGCAAGATACTACCCCTGGATCAGGGCAATCCCAAGTACAAATTCAGGCTGCATAAGGAGTGGCTCAAGGACAGTCCTGAGGAGAAGGATTTGGGGATGTCAGTTGACAAAAAATTCAACATGAGCTGGCAATGTGCAACTGCAGCCCAGAAGACCAACTGTGTCCTGGTCTGCATCTAAAGAACTGTGACCAGCAGGATGAGGGACGTGATTCTGCTCTTGTGAGACCCTGCCTGGAGTACTGCATCCAGTTCTGGTGCCTCTAGCATAAGAGGGACATCAGACTGCTGGAGAAGGTCAGGAGGAGGGCCATTAAGGTGATCAGAGGGCTGGAGCACCTCCCCAGTGGGAACAGGCTATGAGAATTGAGATTGTTCAGCCTGGAGAAGAGAAGGGTCTGGGGAGACCTTATAGTAGCTTTCTAGTACCAGAAAGGGACCTATAAGAAAGTTGGGAAGGAGCCTTTTAGAAGAGGTTGTAGTGACAGTATGAGAGGGAAGGGACTGAAGCTTGAACAGGGTAGATTTAGTGTGGATATTAGAAAGGAATTCCTTACAGTAAGGGTGGTGAGACTCTGGAATAGGTTGCCCAGGGAGGCTGTGGATGGCACCTCCATGGAGGTGTTCAAGGCCAGGTTGGATGAAGCCTTGAGCAACCTGTTATAGTGGAAGGTTCCCCTGCTTATGGCGGGGGGTTGGAACTAGATTATCTTTAAGGTCCCTTCCAACCCAACCCATTCCATGAATTCTGTGAAAGCATTTATTTATTTTAAAATATAAAGTATATGCACATCTTGTAGGCTTTTAACTCCTGAAAACATCTGCCTCAGGTTTTACTTCTGTATACTATGAGCTCAGATGTAAACCAAACAAACACAAACAGAAAACCCACCCAAACCCACTGTTGCTGTAGCCTGCACTGGTAGGTTGGGATTTGAGATCTTCCTGGGACTGGCAGTTTTTGAACATTTTGTAAAAGGGAAGACTTCAGTTTTAGAGCTTTTACTTGTGTATTTATGTATAATATATGACAAATGTCTTTTGAAATTGCACAATTTTTATCAATTATGCAGCAAACCCTAGATTATGCCGCGGGATTTGCTTCTTTCCAGTTAATGCCTTAGGCAGCTTAGTGGGGAGCCTGTCTTTAGCAATGCCATGCAAAGAATTAAATGTGTTCTTTATAAATGTATAATAAATTAACTTCCTTATTTGAAAAATACCGTTATTTAAATAACTAAGTAACATGAAGGGACCTTACTGTTTTGGAGAGTTCATTTTTAGTGCGTGCCTTGTGAACGTCGTTTTTTTTGAAGAGCTGAATAATGAATGGCTCTAAAATCAGATGATGATTTGGGTAATGAAAATTTCATTCTTGCAGTTTCTAGTTCTGCAAGCATTTGCTATTTCAGTTGTGTGACTTCTGAACACGTTTTGTAAGGTTGAATCAAATAACTTGTAATAAATATTGAAAACGTAGTTTGCTAATGCACTAACAATTATCATAGAATCATAGAATGGTGAGGTTGGAAGGGACCTCAAGGATCCTGAAGGGTGGTTGTGGCCAGCAGGAGGTTGCTTTCTTCTCTCAGGCAACCAGCACCAGAACAAGAGGACACAGTCTCAAGCTGTGCCAGGGGAGGTTTAGGCTCCAGGTGAGGAGAAAGTTCTTCACTGAGAGAGTCATTCCCCACTGGAATGGGCTGCCCAGGGAGGTGGTGGAGTCACCGTCCCTGGAGGTGTTCAAGGCACGTTTGGACGTGGCACTTGGTGCCATGGTCTAGTCTTGAGGTCTGTGGTAATGGNCCAGAACTGCACACAGTATTCAGGAACTGCACACAATTCAGGAAGGAAATAACAGTTCTACTTTTCCTGTTGTGTTGTGTCTGCCTATTCCTTGAAGTTTTAAGTGGAACTAGATTATCTTTAAGGTCCCTTCCAACGTGTGTATATATGTATGTGTGTATGTATTTTTATTTTTTTTTTTTGTGCACAGCTTTGGATTTTTCCATGGCTGGATGAGTTTTCTTTATTTAAGTTGAATGACATAGGTTTTCATTTCTAAATAGCCAACGTTCTTTGAGATTATCGGTGTTAATTGAGTTGAATCTGCTGATGTGTATTCAACACCATGCTGCAGTCATGCCAGCTTCAAAATGGAAGTGCTGGCATGAAAGGCTTCCCGGTGCTTCTTCCAGTTTCCAGGTTTGGGGTGTTGGTCTTTTCCACTGTGGTGGCTGCTGCTTGATTGGGTAGGGGGAACAGTTTTATTGCTGGCTTCTACTGCCGCTTTTGCTTTTGCTAAGGTAATTCTATAGCGTATCTCATTAAACTCCTTATTTCAACCCAGAGTGCTTTTGTATTACTTTCCCTTCTGTCTCTCTGTGTGTGGGCTTCACTTGGAAGGCAGACTGTGAAACCAGGACACTTCTCCCTCCCGATCAAGGGTGGGAGCCTTGCTTGTTAGAGAGGACTGCGTTGACCCAGAAAATAATTGTTTATGTTAAAAATGTTACTGAGTTCCTGACTATGCAGAAATAGAGATAAAACAGTTTTACACTGCGGTGTTAAATTATTTGAGTTCTAAAAGAGCTGATTTTTATGTTCCTTTAAAAAAAAGAAATCCACTTATTTTGTTCTAAGTAGATGATCTTAGGACAGACTGAGAGAGTTGGGGCTTTTCAGCCTGGAGGAGAGAAGGCTTCAAGGAGACCTTCTAGTAGCTTTCCAGTATCTGAAGGGGGCCTACAGGAAGGCTGGGGAGGGACTATTTACAAGGTCTTGTATAGTAATGCCAGGACTAGGGGCAATGGGTTTAAACTGGCAGAGGGAAGCTTTAGACTAGATGTTAGGAGGAAGCTCTTTCCAGTGAGGGTGGTGAGACACTGATACAGGTTGCCCAGGGAGGTTGTGGCTGCTCCCTCCCTGGAGGTGTTCGGGGCCAGGTTGGATGAGGCCTTGAGTGACCTATTCTGGTGGGAGGTGTCCCTGCCTATGGCAGGGGATTGGAACTAGATGATCTTTGAGGTCCCTTCCAACCTTCCCATTCTATGATTCTGTGATCTTTGTTTGCAATTACTCANAACTGACTTATCTTTGTTTTGTATTTTTTTTTCTTGTACATCTCAGCAAGCCTATGAGTGAAGTAGACATCACCATTGTTTCCTTTTCACAGCCTATAGTATAATTTTGTCTATTAAAATATTCCAATTAGCCTCAAACCAGCACACAGGAGAGATTTAGGTTGAACATTAGGAAAAAATTCTGCACTGGAAAGAATGTTAAGTTTTGGAACAGATCGCCCAGGGAAGTGGTCAAATCATCATCCCTGGAGGTGTTTAAGAAATGTATAAACATGGTGCTTAGAGACATGGTTTAGTAGCAAACATTGTAGTGTTGATGGTTAGACTCAGTGATCTTAAATTGTCTTTTCCAGCCTGAATGATTCTATGACTTTTTTTTTTTTTAAATTAATCACAACTGTTCTGTATGTGCTGGATTCTGCAAGGTATTGTAAGCACAAGAGAGTTTTACTTGATTTATTTTCTTCTGGATTAATAAACCCTGAGGTAACAGGGTAAAACACATCTTCTTGTCATAGTGAAGACATCCAAATACAAAGTAGTAGAAACAAGAGAATAGTTGGCCACTCTGCCTGCCATCTGTGGTAGCCAGCCACTGGATTGCAGTGTTTTGTTTTGGGGTAAAGGCATGTGTCTTACTTGCTTTGCCATGAAAAGCTGGAGTTGGAAACACTCTTCTCCAGGAGCACGTGGCCTGCCTTGGTGTACTTCTGTGGGTCAGATATCTTCTCACACTCCATACGTTATATTAGAAGTTAAGTACATGGTGTTTACATTGACCTGTAGTGAGGATGGACTGCCCTAGGAGAGGGTGCTCTAAGGAAATGGAACTTCCCACCTGTGTCCTCTTGATCCTAGCGTTGAGAAGTAGGTAAGTTGCTGTCACTCGTGCACATACAGAGATCTTTGCGCATGTTTGTAGAACTGGTGTGGTGCGCGGAGACCAATGTTTGAATTCTTGCTTCTTGGGGCAAGGCGGTCCAGTAGTGGCCTTGAGGACTGGTCACTTGACCTGCCTTGCCTGAGCTGAGCTGCTCCATTCCTGCTAGAGTTCTCTGATTTGTCGGTGTGTAGTCATTGAGTAAGATGATTGAAACAGTCATCCACCAAAGGTCTCTTAGACGTCATCCTGTTACTTCCTAAGGTGCAGAATAGAAAAGGGATGGTGGAGTGTGTGTCAAAGAGCATGATTTGTGATCCTTTGTCTTTCTGGGAAGACTGGGATCTCCTGCTGAAGTTCAGTAATGAATAGTTGGAGACAGTAATATCTTAATTTAAAAAACCTAGCTTTTCCTTCTCTTGAATATAATAGTAATAAAAATCCAGGTTTATCAGTATGATGATGTGTCTAGTCATTTACATTTATAGTTTGACTCTATTTTGTCATTTTGTGTTAGTGCCTGTGGCTCACCGTTGGTGAGAAATGACTGAGTCTTTTGTGGTGCCGTTGTGGTTCTATGAATGCTCTCTTTTTGAATTTAAAGTGGTCCTTGTTATTAAACTGATGGTATGAACAATGTTCTGTGGTCAGACACAGCCAATTTAGGGAGCTGGTTTGATGTAGATTCTGATTAGTGAGAAAATGATGAAAAATGAGGGCTTACACCCAGAAACATTGGAAGGAGTATGAGTTTTTATAGTTGGGTGGCAACTGTTGTGGCAGGCAGCTAAGATAAAACCACCAAAAGCTAACGTGTAAAAGACAATGCTTTTGTATGTGCTGTAAACTTAGCTCCTGGAATTCACTGCTGGAAATACCTTCAGGGCCAGAGATTCAGAAATTAATTGTGTTCATAAATAGCAAAGTATTTTCCCACCTCATAAATTGGGTGAAGCATCATTACCTATGGGCCTCGAAGCAACTTCTTTTGTTTCTGACATCACATTCTAAAAAAACCTATGCGCCTGTCACCATTTGAGCTTCTAGGGCTCAAACCCACAGGATAGAAGGTAGGTTATGCCCCCTCTTCCCCCTCCACCCTTAAGGACAAGGTAGGCAGAAGTAAAAGGGTAAACAGAAGATTTGGAGAGAAATTAGAAGTTAAGAAAGTAATTTTTACAAAAAATTAAAAGGTATTTAGAGAAAATGTACAGAGATATAGGGGAAGGGGATAAATACAGATATATACAGAACCAGTTCACAGATGGCAATGGATTCTTTGGATGTAGACCCCTACACATGGAGGTAAGCCAGGACCAGGTAGCAAGCCTGACCGCACGGTCAGTAGCTCTCAGGCAGGGAGGTGAAGGGCAAGAGAGCAAAGTGGAGATTCCTCCTCATTATGTAGAGGGTAGGCAGAAAATGGGAGGGAATAATATGACACCTGGGGGGGGTTGAGTTTCCACCCACCCACCTAGTAGCTCTTAAACCACAACAATGCCTCTCTGCCAGACTGCTAAACAAGAGGGGCTGTGACCAATGCATCCATGATAAAGAAATTGCTAAGTAAAAAGAGCTTATCGCACTAACATTTTTTATGTATCAGCTCACTGTCCAAAGAGTATGTAGGAGAAATTGTAAGGACTCTCTGTTATTAAGGCAATATTCTCATAATGTTTACAGCTTTCAGTGCTGGAGAGCAAAGAAAAGCCAAATTATCAAATCACTGGGATTTAACAAACAGCCACAATATTAAGTAACAAACCCCTGTGCTCTGTTCTGTGGAAATTTATAAGAAAACTTTTATTTTCTTTTTTGACAGTATTTGCTGGAGAACCTTGGAATGATTTTCATAACTTCAATAAGTGTTTGCCTGGCTGTTGAGAAGCTTTTCTTAATGTTTAATATTTGCAATCTGTACACAAACCTCTGTTTTACAGGCATTGAGCTAAAATTACTGGCTTTTGTATTCTTGTAACATGGAACTGTGGGTGAAATACACTAAACTTCTTCACACTGCCTGATCTCAAAGCTTGCTAGAGGAAGTGTTTTCCAAATCACTTTCATTGTATTTTTCCTACCTGTACCTAGAAATCTTTGAATGAAAATACTGTTAAGTAAAGTCTAAGGTAATGAATCTACTGAGTGTAGTCTGTTTAGAATTAATTTTGAATCACAGAATTAACCAGGTTGGAAAAGACCTTTTATATTGAGTCCAATGTATCACCTAACACCTTCTTATTAACTAAGCCATGGCACTAAGTGCCTCATCCAGTCTCCTTTTAAATACCTCCAGAGACATTGACTCCACCATCTCCTCGGGCAGCCCATTCCAGTGCCAATCACACTTGCTGTGAAGAACTACTTCCTAGCATCCAGCCTAAACCTGCCCTGCTGCAGCTTAAGGCTGTGTCCTCTTGTTCTGTCACTGGGTGCCTGGGAGAAGAGCCCAACCCCTACCTGGCTACAACCTCTTCTCAGGCAGTTGTAGAGAGCAGTAAGGTCTCTACAACTGACACATGGTCAAGCATAGATAAATGGGACTGTACTGTCTGGCACAAACCCCCCAGTATAAGTGGCTAATGCCAAACAAGACTAACAGTCTTGTTTCAGTGGTACTTTTTGGTAGGCCAAAAGCTTTAGAAATGAAAGATGGTGATCACAGCTGTGTAGATCCTCTTTCTAGAACTGCCCTGGTGAAGAGAGGAGGGAAGTGGAAGATTTTTTCCATGTATACTTCTGAATGGCTTCCTTTGGGTTTCCATCCAAAATACAGATTTCTATAAAGGACAAACGAATAGTTAACCATTAATTACTTGGGAAACAAATAGCAATGATTCTTAATGCAAAAAGTCTGTGTTTAAAGTTGCACAACTATTTAACTATATGAAGAAGTATATTTTGTGGTTAGCCAAGAAGGATTTTGTTAGAGTGGTTATAACCACTCTTGAGTCTGAAGTATAAAGCAGGGTATTACTTTATTACATGAGTTAGAAGTTTAATTTTAAGTTGTGCTTCTCCACTGCAGTGAAATGAAAAGTGAGCAGCTTTACATAACTGCATTACTTCAAATCCTTCCTGTCTTACTTTTTAAACCAAGATAATTTTCAGAGCTGCTGCAAAGCCTCAGAGTTGCCCTGAAGATAACATTGAATGTTTGTGAGTGTTGAAATGGTGACATGTTCTGTGGCCAGTGTTGCTGAAAGACTGTAATGGTTAAGATTTTTGCTACTATTTCTGTGGTATCTGTGATATTTATTTTATCAGAACCTACTGTTCACAATTAAAATTGTTTAAAGAGAAATGGATTTAGTTTTTAGCATTTCTTTTTTGATTGAAATGTTCCATTATGTCAAACCTTACAAGTTGGTTGGAAGAGAAATGCAGGATTTGGTCAAAGGACTACAATATCCATTCTTCTTCAATGAAGTGCTAAGTGTTTGCTTAATGTGTAGTGGACCATTTTCCAGCTTCATCAAGCTGCTAGTCCTGAAAGAATAGGACATGAAGACTGGAATGGGAGATAATAAGGGTCACAGTTCCAAAGGAATGATGTAGAAAACTGAAATTTTTCTTTAAATAGTCATTTGAAACATTTTCACTGACAGAATTTTAAAAACATTTTATACTGACTATAATATAAGGGTGCAGAGGGGAAAGTTGAACTTAGAACATTGCAAACTAAACTTTTAATAGTTTTTGGTGAAGTGATATATAATGAAATTCTAAATTTCAGTTGCTGTAGCTTTCAAACGAAAGGGAGATTTCCTGTTGAGCTTCAGTATTGATGTGCTTGAAATGTTAGCGCTGAATTTGAAAATGAAGCAAAGTGAAAGTTCAGTGGTTTGGATTTTTTGGTTTTGTGGTTTTTTTGTTTTGTTTTGTTTTTTTTTTTAAAGGGAAATTTAAGTTACAATACCACGAGGTGAACAATTTGCTAGTGAGGGCTTGATACACATTAGTTTGAATGGTTGATCCTGCCAGCTGGTTGAGGTTGTTCTTGTACTCCAAGGTCTGTTAGAGATACTGTGCTTTAGTTGCTGGAAGCCGAGCTATAATAATGTGCCTGTGAGTTTGCCTGCAGCAAACATTTAAAACACCAACTTAAAGAGCTAGGGAACCAGTCTGTGCTGCTTGTTGGTATACAGCTTTCCTGCCAATAACCTATTTATGCTTATTAATTTTTCTTTCTAAGTAACACAGAAGGTGAGATGGCAGCTTCAGTAAATCGGTTATCATGGGAGAGGGTGTAGAGTAAGTTTGAAAAGTTTCGAGTGCAGGTTTGAGATTGCCTTTTGACATTAAGTTACAGCAGATGTTGGCTTTATTCCAAATCCTTAATAAGAGATGGGGGTTATAGTTTTCCACTTGGCAAGTTACCAGCCTAAAGAAAAAGGCTTCTATTCATGCTGTTATAATGGAAACTATTCTCTTTACCTTAGTCTTCCATAAATGCAACTCATTTAGTGGATAAAAATATCTTCTTGTATTCATCGATTTCAGTCTCCTGGTTATTCATACCTAGACTGATTCGTTACAGTTTCAGAGGTCCTGGGCAATCCAGGAAGATTTATTCAATAGTGAGGAAAGCCTCCTCTGAGGCTTGACTGATATATTCTTGTGAAGTAGAATGAACTGAAGCAAAGAGAAATCTGGTAGTGGACTCAGCAAGTCATTTGTCCTTTAAAGAGGAGCATTACTTAGTCTTATGGCATCACCTGCTGTACATGGCTGGCAGACACAGCTACGGGATGACAGCTGTCATGCCTGGGCTACAAAAGCTTCTGGACTGCTCAGTTTGTGCAGTGCCTGGAATGTAAAGAGCAGCAAGAGTTACTATTCTTCTTGGCAACTTCATTGTCTGCCTCTGTTTTTTCAGAGGAAAGCCCTCAGAGGGCTGAACTAGGCTTGCGTGTTGCACCAGGGTTTTTGTGAGAATGCTCTTACACTACTACTTCAGTAGTAGTAGACTGATGAACATGTAGGCCTTTTATTATGATGGGAAATGTGAATAGCAGGTAGTGATGCAGATGTTCTTTTGGCATTTTTCTAGTATACATCTTATGCCTTTTCTCAAGTCAGAAAGGTAGATCCAGGTGAAGTTTGCATGGCTCTAAGGGTATATTGGCATTTTTTATTTTATTTGTTTTTGATGGCACTACTTAGCCTTTGCTATTAAGATGTGACCAAATTTCATCTGACTAGTGTTGAAGATTCAGTTAGAGCATTGATCTCTGGGTATCAAAAATAAAGAATGAAAGAAGTTCAAGTCTTTATTAGTAAATGACTTGAAATTACCTTGAATGGAGGCTGGGAGTACAAAGGTCCCTCATTTCTGCTACTGAGGAGTACAAACCTTAGAAAACATGAACAAACCAATCCAGCCCAAAAAACCCAACAAACGAAACAAAACCCAAACCTTCAGACTAAAACACTTAAGCATCCATCAGCTCTGTTCACAGTAAAGTAAGGAAGGAAAATTTAACTACTATTCCTAATGGCTGATACTGAACAGGAGGTATGCAGACAGAAGCGTGCATATAGTTACAACAGTGACTGAAAATAGGTCATCATTTTAAAAAACAATGGTACCTGCAGCCTGCATTATTTAAAACTGCATTCTATTGCCTGCATAGCATATAATGGCAAAACTAAAGTCAGTAATGACAGATACCTCCTGTCATGGAAGGAGGCAAATCTGGAGTAAATTTGAAATGCATAAGAAACCCATAATAGAAAATACACGACTTAAGTATTGATCTGTGAAAACTGGTCTAAATGATGCATACACCAATCTTTTCCAGTTCTTATCACTTCACAAATTTTAATTTTTATTCAGTCTGCTTGATTTGTTCTAATAGGTATTAAACATACGCGTTCTCACTTTCTGCCTTGTTAATAACACTGCATGTCAATTGAGTTATTCCTCTGAAGGTAGGAGATGAAAAGGAGGCACAACAACTGTAAGAAAATACTAAAATATGTCTGCAATTCTAATTCTATCTTTTTCCTCCTATTGAAAGCTAGTTAAAAGAAGTTCACTACTTCTGAAGCTCACCATCTTCTTCACCATTGGGAGATTATTACTCTTTTGATGGGAATGTTACTGTGTGTTGAGTTTCACTAAACATTTCTGCTTCAGTGTAGTTCTGTCCTCCTTTCTCAGTATTTACTGGCAAAGTTCATGTACAAATCCTGTAACTGGTTAAAACAGGGGGGAAAAGTGTGTTTTTTAACATATAGGCACTCTGCTGAATGTCTAATAAAAAATATAAATGGATTTCAATTTATCTACAGAGTCACGGACTTTGAGAAAATTGTTCGTTCNCTGCTGGCTCATGTTTCAGTGGGTGTCAGTCAGCACCCCCAGGTCCCTTTCTGTTTGGCTGCTCTCCAGCCACTCCGACCCCAGCCTGTAGCTCTGCATGGGGTTGTTGTGGCCAAAGTGCAGCACCCGGCACTTGGATTTGTTGAACGCCAGAATTTCAGGAACTCTGCAGTGCTACTTGGTGCCACAGGAAACCTCCTGATTTGAAACTGGCATGGAATTTTAGGAGTGTAATTTTTTCTTGCACTGGTTTCTGCTTATTGCACTGTATACTCAAGTTGCATTGTTTACAAAGACCTCAGGAGGTGATGCTACATGTGCTTTGTTTTGAGAAAAACAGCCTGTTCAGGGAAAACACAGCTCTCTTCTAATTCCAGCATTAGTGCTGGAGGAAGCATCCTCTCTGTTTCAGTTTGACCCAGCCCATGCAAACTCATGTTCATATGCAAACAGTCTGTAAGTCATTATGTAAATATGACCTCCTTCATTGTTTGATATTTCTGAAAGCATTGCTTAAGAATTTGCCTAATCGTTTGACTCACTTTTTTGTATTGTCAAGAGTGCAGACGTTGATATGAAAAATACTATAATGTGCACAAAACACAGACAGGCAGTGTGACAGGCAGTGTTCCCAGGTTAAAATCTTTCATAGATATTTGCATTCATTTTGAATATTGAATATTCCCAGGTTAAAATCTTCCACAGGTATTTGCATGCGTTTTGCATAGTGAAGCATTCATGTGCTTATTAGCCCCACACTATACTTGCAGTTAAGAAATTTGCATATGATTTGCTTTCTGTTCAATGGAATAAACCTCACATAAAATGTAGTGTGTTAACTCTTTTTATGCATGACCTATTGCTGGATGGAAGGTACTTAGGGGGGAAAAAAAAACGAAACTGGTGCTACTTAGCATTTTGTAACAAATGTGAGTTAAAGAGGGGACACAAGTATGAAGTGTTTCTGTCAGTAAGACCTTTCAGTAACACATTTGTGTGCTGGGTGGCATATTTCCAGATTTCATGTTGTTTCTAGCCTCCAAAGGACTGAAATTTAAGATAACTCTTTGTAGCAGATGCAGAAGAAGAGGTAGAGGGGATATCGTTTTGCTGTTGGTTGTGGAGGGTTGGTTGTTTTTTTTTTTGTGTGTGCGTTTTTGTTGCGTGTGGTGTTTCGGTTTTTTTTGTTGTTGTTCCCCCCCCGCCCCTTTCTTTTATTCATTTGTTGCAGAAGCACTGCTTTGTTACCACTTTGATGACTGGTAGTATGAGCTGTTGAATAGTTGTCATTTTTGTTCACAGTATTTCTTAGTATATTAATTTTGAATTCCTTCTGAAACAATCAATATTCATTATTCTTTCAGCTCTACTGGTCTGAATGGAGATTACTCAAATCCTTGAAAAGTTAATAAAATCCTAGGCTTCTTCAAAGACTAGAGGGAAATAATTGTACTCAGAGCCTGACTGTCAGTTGCTATTAACAGATTTTCTGATGAGGTGCTGTGTACTTCCATAGCATGTGTGTAAAAATCCCATCTCCATGTGTATATGAATAGTTATCCTCTTGAACTGGAATTGTTTCCAGTAAACTTTAAGCTGTGGTAACTTTATTACTTCACTAATTCCAAGTACACTTGCTAACTAATTTACCTATTAGAATATTCATATATAATAATTTACTTTTTAAACATTCTCCTAGGTCCTAGTGCCCTTACCTTCATCTTCCTAACATTAGAAAATGATTTCCACTGCTTTGGCTCATTGTCTTTTACCATGGTCAGAGTGGGTCAATGCAAGGGTGCTGCATAAAGATGAAATCTATTTGATGATTTGTGAGAGCAGAAATGACAGTGCTCTCTGTGTCCTGGTTATTTATGAAATAAAATTGGCACCTTGCTTTGTTTATGCTGCCACTAGGTATCAAATGGCTCTTCAGCACGGCTTGATAGTCTTCTTCATGTGCAAAAAGTTTAAGAATGAAGAACTGATCTAAGGTAGAAGTATTTAGTGGTCCAGAAATCCATAACACCTGATTTGCACTGCAGGATGTGTTTTGAATATAGATAGCAGCAGACAGACACTAAGGAAAAACAACCTGCACGTCTTCTTTCCTTATCCTTGAAACTTGGAGATGGTCCCAATTGTGTCACTTGTTGGCATTACATTTCTGTCACTGAATAGCAGATATTGTGGGCTGCAGCACTGATGTGAGCAGCTGCTGTTTGGTTCCCCTGTGTAGCATTGTCAAGTGCTTCGATTTGTTTGTTTTTTTAATCCCAGGTCACTTATCTAGTTAATTCTGTAGCCACAGACAGTTGTACATTCCAATGAGAGGACTGTATGAGAAAGACAGGAAAGTTAGTATCATCCAAGCTTTAGTAAAGGAAAGCTTTGTAAAACTGTGCCCTAAGTCTGTTCCCTGTTAGCTGGCTGTGATTTGTGTCTGTATGCGAGACCTGGCCTGCCACTCTGCTGCTAGAAGAGAGCTGAAGAACTTCTCTAACGACTGGAATTGCTGGTTTTACACAATGATTTACTGCTCTTGGTAATAGCTTCATTTTTATTTAGGTTAACACACTGCACTATGCAGAACAATAAGCCATGCTTGTAAGCCTGAGTTTTGCCTGCAGTCTGCATATCCTGTCCTTGAAAATACAATTGGAGTCCATAAGGCTAGGTTCAAAGAAAGTAACTTTGATAGGTTTCATGTTCTGTTCTTTTCGTTGTTTGCTTGGGGTTTTTTGGTGTGTGTGTTACTGTTTTGTTTTGATTTTGTTGTTCGTTTGTTTGATCTCTTCCCCCCCCCCCCAGGTTAAACTTGAAATTTTAGTGATTTGTTTACCTTATTTACAGAATCACAAAATATATTTGGTTGAATGAAACTTCAGAGATCATCCAGTCCTAAACTTCGACCCAGCACTGAAGGGTCAGCACTAAACCATGTCCTTAAGCACCACGTCCACACACTGCTTGTATACCTCCAAGGATGTGACTCTATCACTGCCCTGGGCAGACCACTCCAGTGTTTGAGAACCCTCTCAGTGAAGAAATACATCCTAATATCCAGCCTAAACCTCCCTGGTGCAGCTTTTAACCAATTTCTCTAGTCCTAGGTGTTCTCTAGACACCAAGGAGAAGAGGCTGTTCCCCTCCTCACTCCAACCTCCCTTCAGGTAGTTGTAGAGGGCGATCAGGTCTCCTCTCAGGGTCCTTTTCACCAGGCTGAGCAACCGCAGCTCACTCCAATGCTCCTCAAAGGTCATGTTCTCCAGGCCCTTCAACAGCCTTGTTGCCCTTGTCTGGACATGCTCCAGCACCTCAATATCCTTGCTATGGTGAGGGTCCTAGAGCTGAACACAGTACTCAAGGTGTCACCTCACCAGTGCTGAGTACAGGGGAACGGATGGTCACCTCCCTGTTCCTCCTGGGCACATTTAGATGATTAACAGCAAAAAACCCCAAAATGCTCATTACATTGTTTCATGTTGACACTGTATGAACATCAGAGGTTCAAAGTAGATCTGATTATGCAGGAAAAAGTATATTATGTAGTCTATTGATATACCTTGAAGGGAAAATGTGCTTGGAAACTTATATCTTGGAGAAAACGCATATTTTGTAATGTTCTTCAACCTTTGTATCTAAAAGCCATTGTTAATGATTTCAGAATTGGCTTTTGTATCTCTAGTTAAAATGCATTGTGAAGGTGCCTGAGATTTTAACTACTGAGGTGTAAGAAGTCGTTTAGTGCAGACTGATGGCCGTGTTTGGTGATTGGGAATTGGTGATTCGGAATTGGGAATTGGTGATTGGCAATGTTTCTGGGCACATGAAGGTGATATGTTTAAAATATGTTATTCAAAAAGGATGTTCAAAAATGTTTCACTTNTGATTCTATGATTTAAAACTAATAGCAATGGTGAATGAGAAGGCTGACCAAAACTCATCAAAGCTGTTATTTCTTCCATTTCTACTGATTTCTTCAGCTGGCTCCTGTTAGTAACTGTGCCCAGGCTGCTTTGTTTCCCATTCTGTGAGCGTGGTAGAAGTGCCATACCTAAAGGAGTTGGATTCTACATCTTTGGTGGATTTGCTTGCTTAGTTTGGCGTGGTTGAGTTTACACCTTATTTTAAATAGAGACTGATTGAATGATGTCATAGAAAGCAAAACTTGACAACAATAGGATTACCATAAACACAAATCTCCAGTCTTTTTCAGTGAGTGGTATTCTTTGGGATAGATCTTTGTTTAAATTTCTTCTCAGTTGCCTGTATGATTTGTTTTAAGCCCCTGGAGATCCCGTGTGTATTCAGCTAGTATTTTGGGAGGTGGCTTGGTCTTCCCTACATGTGCTGCCATCTTGACATTCTTGAACTCTTTCTGCAGTGGTACAAAGGTGATGGCTAAGGACCTGTTCCAGTTTTCCCCATGTACTTTTCTGTCTGATTAATGTCCTGGGAATTAAAAATTGTTCCGCCTTCTGTCAAATGTGGAAGCCTCTCTTTTATCCTCTTGCACTGTGTAAAATTGCAAATTAGTTGAAAGAAAAACTGAACAGGGTTTTTAAGTTAATCATGTAGGTGCCTTCATCTTCACAACATAGACCAAATGCGTATTGTGTATTTTAGCAGTACAGCTCATCTTCTTGTAGAGTGAAAAACATGCAAATAGTCATCTCCTGAGTTTTGATGTGGCTGAACACAGCTTTGTGAGCATTACAAACACTTCAATCTACTGAAAAGTATCTGTTTTTTAGCTGGTGGCTCTGGTGTGAGAGCAGGGACAACCTAAGTTGTGTTTGTAGCTAATTTTGTTTCAAAATACTGGGCTGTTTGGGATCTGTTTTACAAACAACTTGGTCATCCAGACTGGGAGAAGAGGATAATAGTACCCTTGAAGACTGCCTCAGTATATGTTATCTGTATGAGTCAGAGTCCTGTGACTGATAATTACTTTTTTTCTGTGATGTTTAGCATCTGTTCCTTGAGATTAAGTAGCTGTTCTACTTTTCATTATAGGTATATGATTGCAACTATCTTTTAATCAGTGCTGTAGCTTATAAGGCTTATTTTACATTGTAGAGATGTAATTGAAAGCATTATTTAAGTATTACTCTAACCAGTCATGCTTATTAACTCTCTAATGTATAGGTAGTGAACTTCATTTCAATACAGATAGCTTCTTCAGTGTATATTGAGAATGGCTTACGTTAACACAGCTTCATCTATGGTCAAATGAATTTCTGCAACTGAAATATTTTACTGTTGGCTAATTAATGCTGTACTTGCACATTGATGTCCAGATAGTAGCAGGCTACTTACTTCTGTCTCTCCATCCATTTCTGCTTGAGTTTATCATCTCAGGTTGGGCCACCTGACTGCTTTCTAACTTGGACCTGCAGCCTGGTGTGCATGGAATGTGGAATGTCTCTAACAATGTAAGCCAGTCACAGATTGTCAAGCAGTTGTCCCAGATCACCCCAGCTGTAAGCTATCTGCCTACACTACTGCAAAAATCACTCTGCTCTCTTTTACCAGATGGGATTATGATGAAGTTAGTACCCAGGTCTAGGTTTTCTAGTAAGAGAGACACGGACATTATAAGAGAGTCCAGCAAAAGACCATGGAGATGGTTAAGGGACTGAAGCATCTCCTATGAGGAAAAGCTGAGAGACCTGGGACTGTTCAGCCTGGAGAAGAGAAGCCTCAAGGAGATTTCATCAATATAAAGTATCTGAAGGGAGATTGCATAGAGAACAGGCTCGTTCCAGTGGTGGCCAGCAACAGGACTAGAGACAATGAGCACAAACAGACATATAGAAGATTCCCTCTGAATGTCAGGAAACCCTTTTTTACTGTGAGAGTGACTGAACACTGGTACAGATTTCCTGGGAAGGTTGTGGAGTCTCCATCCTTGTTGATACTGAAGAGCTGTCTAGTCACAATCCTGAACAGTTGGATCAGATGACCTCCAGAGGTCTCTTCCAACCACAACCACATGTTGGCTTTTTTAGCTACTGGGGAAACACTACTGCTGTTTCCAGCATGTTTCATGATGTGGCATTTAAGTTGGAGGATGTGTTTATGCTGTATGAAAGCAACCACTTTAAACCAGTCCAAATATTGTGTGGTAAAGAAGCTTCTGTAGAGTTCCGTGATGCTATAGCTAAGCTTTTCAAGTGTCTGAATAAGTCAGTTTAATGGTAGCTCAAAGGTCTGTCCCACCCTGTGTTTACAGTCGTACCTGGAGCAACACAAGATTGGGTCAGATTATTTGTGATCTCTTATCATGTCCATTGTGAAAGCAGTTTTCATGGAATCTTTTAGCAGTGTATTGTAACAAAGTGAAAACAGCTCTGCAAAACATGTAAAAAGCATCCTACAGCAGATATTTTCTATAGCAGAAAGGAAATAATTATTTCAGCAAAATTACTTATTTTCCATTTCTAGGCTTCACACTGGTTAGTTTTGGGTTTTTAAAAATTTTTTATTAGGTACCTCTAGCATTGAAAACTTAGGTTTTTATTCTTTTTTATAGTGATGTTTTAAGTGTGCTTTAAAGACTTAATTTCTTTTCATCAACTGGTTTGCAGCTTGCTTTTTGCAGCCCTTGTTCTATTTTGGAGTGCTTTGTGCTGCAGCAGCACTTAACACTCAATGACAATCTTTCAGTTTCCTATACTGATGAGTTTCTCCTTGACATATACCTGTTGGTTCCTTAACCCCCTTAGAAATTCTTCCTCTGTCAGAATGCTGTCTTGTCTAGGTAAAATGGTGATGCTTCTGATGGGGTGCATGTGGAAATATTTGTGTATTTTTCTCACAATAATCTTAATTATCAGGTAGGCTCTTAACTAATTGCCAAGTGTTTTGGTGTGGTGTTAGTGTGCTAAGCCTATCCTGGGATCTTTAATCTGTCTAAGCTAGGAATTAACTACCTGTGGATGATTGCTATGGGAAAGAGAGAGAAAAGATTGATGAGGAATATTTATCCGGCAAAAGACAACTTGAATTTTAGTATTCAGTGTGGTTGAGTTTACCTTTTCATTTAAACTCAAGGATTTAAATGTCTTGGCGTCCATCAGCTCTCCTTTTTGTTGGGGGAAGAAAGACAAATATTTGGTTTGGGATTCGAGATCCTATTTTTATGTTGTCAGAAGCAATGCTCAGTTGAATTGTAATGTGTTGCACAGCTTGTGTGTTCTTGACTTCTGTGACATAATATTCCACAATGTATGATAACCTGATGTAATGTAAGATACTTGGGGAGCAGGAGGCATTATCTGGAGCAAACATCAGCCTGTGCTTGACATTTGTGAGCTGGTTCATTAATCAGTCAAAATGTGTGCTCACAACTCAGCAACTTGCAAACACCTTAAATATTAATTTCAAATGACAGAAAAGCAATGAGAATAGGAGTGAGTTTTTAACATGTCTGAGACAATTCATTGTTTTCAGGTAATAGCAGCTAAACATTGGTTTTATTTTGTACATTTTTAAAGGCTCTTGTATTTTTTTTAAAGATCTTTTCTGAATTGGTGAAGAATTTAATTTGTGTTCACTCTTACCTGATTAATCTACTGGTTTTGTGAGGAGCCTTAATGGTTGATTTTTATTCTGATTCCAAGATGGTTGATTATCTTTGGAGTACTAACAGCAGATTTGGAAAATGCACCTTGTAAGTCTTATAGAATCAGTACTACAGTTACAGATAAGGCTGCTATTGATTTATTAGATAATCAAGTGTAGTTGAAGTAGATATGCTTTTGGATGCACAGACATGAGCCATGAAATAGTGAAGCAGGCATGGCCTACCACCTGGTACAGGGGGGTCTGGAATGAAGCCAATTGACAGAAGATCCTGACAGAGCCACACACA
>WBNM01005933.1:0-39836 GCA_013399055.1 Ramphastos sulfuratus | reverse complement strand
CAACAGGAGAGAAGAGGAGAGGATGGCAACCGAGGGGAGAGGGGAGAGGGGAGAGGGGAGAGGGGGGCAACCAACAGGAGAGGAGATGCGATGAGGGCAACCAACAGGAGATGATGGCAACCAACAGGAGATGATAGCAACCAACAGGAGATGATGGCAACCAACAGGAGATGATGGCAACCAACAGGAGTTGGCACAACTGACAACCAAGACAAACTGACAACAAAGCTTGCAGGTGTTAAAGAGCCTCTAACAAAACTCCTTCCCCTCACTGGAGTCATTCCTCCAGATGAAAACACCTGAGCAAATGTAGCCTAACACTGTACACAGTCCTCCTGCACCAGAGCTCTGGTGTGGGAGCCACAAAAGCAGGTTAAGAGAATTTAATGCCTTGATGTTGCAACTGCCTGGGCACTTAGTGGTGAGGAAGTGAGAAGAGGTAGGCAGGGTATAGGAAATCCTATTCCTGCCCAAAAGTGACCAGCTGGGCTTGGGTGTCTCAGGGTTTAGGTGCTCTGATGCCCTTCTGGCAGCTGGGTTTGGCAAATGCTTACCAGAGACTTTCTGAAAGCCAAACCCCACTGAGCCCAGAAGCATTGCAGTGGCAAAAGCTGTACCCAGAGCTCAGGAACTCTTGGATGCCAAACAGGCAAAGCAAAGCTGCTCTGTTGTTTTTCTCAGAAACTATTTCTTCCCCCTGGAGCTGCTGTCACTTCCAGATCTTCAGAAGTAAAGAAAACTTGTCCTAGATGGATTTGGTGCTCCACACTATTTTAGGCAACAGTTTGTGTTGTGAGACTCATCATTCATGTCTGCATTATTCCTCTGCTTTAATCTGGCATCCAGAAGCCTCTCTTGAGGGCTGGCAAAAAAAACCAACCACAGCCACTGCAGATGAGGAGGGTAAGTTGCAATGTTAATCTAAACCTCCCTGCCTAGATTTATCAACTGCCTGCTTTTCAGACAGGTGACTCAATCCTGCTCCTGCCAAGAGTTTCAGCTGCTCTGTGGGCTTCCAAGACCCTACTTTGCCAGTGCAGAGCACCCAGAATCACAGAAGGATCCTCAAGGATCATCCAGTTCCAACCCCCTGCAATAGGCAGGGACACCTCCCACTGGAAAAGGTCACTTTGTTCCATTCCCCCTAGTCCTATCAGCCCATTCCAATGCCAATCACTCTCTCTGATTTGGCTTCCTCGCAGAGCCTGCAGCCTTGGGCCTTTTTGGGATGCTGGCTGAGGTGGCTTTCTGCAGCCTGGGTGAAATGTGCCCTCCACCAGGCAGAAATAAGGCATTTCTTACACTGAGGGTGGTGAGGCACTGGCACAGGTTTGCCCAGAGAGGTGGTGACTGCTGCATAGAATCATAGAGTCAGGCAGGGTTGGAAGGGACCTCAAAGCTCATCCAGTTCCAACCCTCTGCCACAGCCAGGGACACCTCCCACTAGAACAGGCTGCTCAAGGACTCATCCAAGCTGGCCTTGAACACCTCCAGGCAGGTTGTGGAGCACATTGTCTCTGCACACAGGCAGCTAAAGCCTTCAGCATTCCCTGAAGCTGCTGACCTCTGTTTAGGGCACTTGGGTCACATCACAGAGCACTGCAGCTGTGCTTCCAGGGCAGGCAGACAGGCAGAGCTTCTGCCTGGTTTTGCTCAAAGAAGACTCCAGACTTACTCAGGTGTGTGCACACAGGGTGCATCCCAGGAGAAAAGGCTCTTAAAGAAACACAGAATGCTTTGGGTTGGAAGGGACCCTTAAAGGCCACCTAAGTCCATCCCTCCTGCAGTGAGCAGGGACATCTTTAACTATCAGAGCTCTGCCTGATCTCACCTTGAGCATTTCCAGGGACAGAGATCTGTTAAGAGACCTCTGCTGTCACAGAAAGCAATGGAAGCAAATTCTGTTCCCTCTTAAGTGAAGCAAAAAGCTGTTTTTTGTTAATCTTCCTGCCATAGTTACCTCAAGGCCTTTCATGAGCTGGGGTGGGTTGTATTTTTGTTATTGTTGTTGTTGTTGTTGTTGTTGCATCTCCCCAATACAAGGTTAAGGAAAGATGCAATATGTATTCTAAAGGACAACTGATCTTGAAGTGCCTTATTGTGCATTTCAAGGAGCAAGCCTTCAATTTGAGAAGCTTGACAGGATTGGTCTTGCTCAATTTTAAAAGCTCATTTTGGTGCTAATGAGTAGAAGTCACTTTAGTGGCTGTGGATGATTCTCTCTCTCACACACCCTAGATACACAAATATAAAGAAATGTGTTTATTCACTTCAGGCACTGCCCTGAAGGATGCCAGAGGCACTTTGCTGTCCATCCTCAAGTGGAGCAGTTGTGGGAGTTGTCTGGATCAGGACTGGCTCCCCTGAAAAATGCCTTTGCTGAGGCTTGCTGTGCTTACCCAGCATTGTGCCCCAGGGTGGAAGAGGCAGGATGATGCCATCCCCACAGGGAGGCTGGCAGGATCCTGCCTGGATGTCTGCTCATCCTCACCAGCAGCCAAGTGGTTAATCAGCAGAACGAGCCTGGGAGCTGCAATCTCAGCAGGACAAGGACTTATTGTTGCCTTTCATTTTAAAATATGGCCCAATTGTTTGGGAAGTTTCTTTCTTTGGTGATTCAGCCACGAGTGGGAAAGGTGCTGCGACCTGCTGAATGGCCTATCCATCACCCCTGCTGCTCTGGCCAGCTGAGGAGGGCACAGACTGCCAAACCTCATCTGCTGGCCCCCTTTGGTGTTTCCACTGCTCGGGCTTGCCCAGTGTGGCCCAGCACTGCTGGGGATTTGGAAGGCTCTGTGCCCGGCCAAAGTCAGCTCACAGCCTGCAGAATCAAGCCCCCAGCTGCATATAAATCAGTCACAGGTGCTTGCATTAAGAGAATTCATCAAGGAGACCTTCCCATCCCCTGGAGATTCAGACCATAATGAGGCAGGAGGGTACAGGCTGACACAAAGCAGTATTAATCCTGCTTTTGTCCCAGGGCTGACAGGCTGCTGGGAGGTGTTCTTCAGGCTCAGCCCAGGGGGAATGGCTGGGACAGAACAGGCACTGCTCTCTGTTTGCTCACCTAAGGCACTGAATTTCCTAATGCCATCACTAAATTCCAGGCTTCTCCTCATGAGTTATTCAGCAGCTGTCACTCCAGGCTTGCACAGCTGTTTTATGGTGCTCACATCCACCTGTCTTTCAGGGATGAATATTTATTACCTTCATTGCAACAGCAGAATCAATTCCTCTGTTACCTCACTAATGCAGTTCCTTTCTCCAAGACAAGCACACCCATCTCCCAAAGAGATTAGCTTCTGCTTTTCATTCCAGGCTATTTCAGGGAGTAAATTTAAGGCTTGGCTCAGATGCTCAGACAGCAGTCGAGGAAGCAACATCTAACATCTCCAGCTGGGATGTGGGCATCTAAAAGCCATCCTGGACCAGACAATGTCTGGTGCTGCCCATCTGACATGGTTGCCACAGGGCAGGGGTCCAAGGTCCATGATTGGTCCAAGGGCAGTGGGTGGAGGGTACCTTTGTGCCTGCTATTCAGGGCTTGCTGGGAGCAAGGCACAGAACCACAGAATCATAGAATGGTAAGGTTGGAAGGGACCTCAAAGATCATCTAGTTCCAACCCCCTGCCATAGATGGGGACACCTCCCACTAGTACAGGTCACTCAAGGTCTCATCCAACCTGGCCTTGAACACCTCCAGGGAGGTTGTGGAGGACAGAAGCACAGATGTGATCACATTCTGTGCTTCTGTGATCCACAACCTCCCTGGGCAACCTGTGCCAGAGTCTCACCACCCTCACTGCAAACAACTTCCTCCTAACATCCAGTTTCAATCTCCTCTCTGCCAGTTCAAACCCATTGCCCCTTGTCCTGGCATTGCAAGACCTTGTCAATAGTCCCTCCCCAGCCTTCCTGTAGCCCCCTTCAGATCCTGGAAGGCTACTCTAAGGTCTCCTGGAAGCCTTCTCTTCTCCAGGCTGCAGAGCCCCAACTCTCTCAGCCTGTCCTCACAGCAGAGCTGCTGCAGCCCTCTGAGCATCTTGGTGGCCTCCTCTGCACTGGCTCCAACACTTCCATGTCCTTCCTGTGCTGGGGGCTCCAGAACTGCACACAGGACTCCAGGTGGGGTCTGAGGAGAGCAGAGCAAAGGGGCAGAATCCCCTCCCTTGCCCTGCTGCCCACACTGCTCTTGCTGCAGCCCAGCACACAGTTGCTGTCTGGGCTGCACTCACACTGCAGCCTCATCTTGAGCTTTTCATCACCCCAGACCCCCAGGGCCTGTTCCTCAGGGCTGCTCTCAGCCATTCCCCACCCAGCCTGGAGTTGTGCTTGGGATTGTGCCTACCCAGGTGCAGGACCTTACACTTGGCCTTGTTGAATGTCATGAGGTTGGCCTGGGCACAGCTCTGCAGCCTGTCCAGGTCCCTCTGGATGGATCCCTGCCCTCTAGCAAGTCGACTGTGCCACACAGCTTGGTGCCATCTGCACACTTGCTGAGGCTGCACTGATTCCTCTGTCCATGGCACTGACAAAGATGTCAAACAGCACTGGTGCCAGCATTGACCCCTGAGGGACAGCACTTGGCACTGGTCTCCAGGTGGACATTGTGCCCTTGATCACCACTCTCTGTGTGCCACCATCCAGCCAGTTCCTTAACATGACCAAACTGACCAGACAGGGACAGTTGCCCACTGGAGCCTGCAGCAGGAGCTGGGGAAGTGTTAAAGGAGGCTGGTGGAAATGAGCCTTCACTAAGATGTTCAAGAGCCTGGAAAATGCCTTTTGAATGTGCTGAGGGTGTCAGCAAGAGAAGGATGAGCACATTAACAAATTAGGAGCACCTCTGAGTTCTCCTCTCACCATACTGTAATCTTTTTCTTTCCCAACACATGGTACAAGATTGTCCTTCTACAACATCTTGGGGGCCCTGATATGCCATTAGCAAGACAAGCATCACTAAGGTAGTAAATTCCATATGGAATTTGGCCAGGCAGGCCAAGACACACCTGCCCTCCCTTTACAGCATGTGAGGCACAGTTTCAGCCCCATCCAGCAACACCAGGGCCTGAAAGTGGCAGCTTTGGGCTCCTGGACCTGGCATGGGGTTTGTGTGTTTCATACACCACAGGGATGCTGACAGCAGCAGGAATCTCTTGCTCCCTCCCAAAGATCACAGAATGTCAGGGGCTGGAAGAGACCTCCAAAGCTCATCCAGTCCAACCCCCCTGCCAGAGCAGGGTCACCTAGAGCAGATCACACAGGAAAGCATCCAGGTGGGTTTTGAATATCTCCAGAGAGGAAGACTCCAAAACCCTCCCTTTGGGCAGCCTGTCCCAGGGTTCTGTCACCCTCACAGGGAAAAAATTCCTCCTCATGTTTCCATGGCACTTCCTATGCCTCACCTTCCACCCAGTGCCCCTTGTCCTGTCACTGGCCATCACCCAGCAGAGCTTGGCTCCAGCCTCCTGGCACTCACCTTTACATCTTTATAACCATTGCTGAGGTCACCTCTCAGTCTCCTCCTCTCCCAGCAGCACAGCTCCAGCTCCCTCAGGCTCTCCTCCTACCAGAGCTGTTCCATTCCCTTCAGCATCTTTGTGGCTCTGTGCTGGACTCTCTCAGGCAGTTGACTTCCCCACTCAGGTGCGTGGGCAGGGAGCCACTGAGTGCCTGGGGATGGCTCTCACAAGGCAGAGACACTTTGGCTCTCATGGAGCCATCAGCATTCTGGGCAGATGGTGCAAAGCCACTGCAGCCATCTCCTCATTGTGTAAACCTCTGGCAAACTCCAACAGAGAACTGCAGGCAGGAATTCCCTGCTGGTGTGGGCTCCCTGGCACAGCAGGTGCTTGATGCCCCACCTGGAGCAGATGAGGCACATCACAGGGCTGTCAAGTGTGGGTCAGTACTGAGGTCCAGGCTGACCACAGTGCTGCTTCTGGCTGTGTTTAATATCTTTGCTCTGCATGTACCAAGCTACTAAATCCACAGCACTTTTAACTTTTCCCAGGCAGGGTGATTTGAATGAATACTTTGAATCATAGAATGGTTTGGCTTGGAAGAGGCCTTTGAAAGCCATCTGGTCTGACCACCCTTCAGTGAGCAGGGACAACCTCAGCTAGATCAGGTTGCCCAGAGCCCTGTCAAGCCTTACCTTGAATATCTCCAGGGACCACAGAATCCAGAGGCTGGAAGTGACCTCAAAAGCTCATCCAGACCAACCTCCCTGCTAGAGCAGGATCACCCAGAGCAGATCACACAGGAACACATCCAGGAGGGTCTTGAATATCTCTAAAGAGGGAGACTTCTCAACCACCCTGGGCAGCCTGTTCCAGGGCTCTGTCACTCTCACAGGGAAAAACATCCTCCTCATCTTTCCATGGCACTTCCTATGCCTCAGCTTCACCCATTGCCCCTTGTCCTGTCACTGGGCATCACCCAGCAGAGCCTCCAGCCTCCTGGCACTCACCTTTACATCTTAACAAACATGAATGAGGTCACCCCTCAGGCTCCTCTTCTCCAAGCTAAAGAACCCCAGTTTGTATTGCCCCAACACCTCCTTCCCACATCTTCTGCTTTGCAGCCCTGGTAACCTGCAAGCCTCTGTCAGGATGCTCACAGCTCTGATTTCTTCCATCTCCTCTCATCTCGATACTGCCTGCTGGAGCATCTCTGACATTGGAGGAGGCACCTACAAACCAATCCATCTTAATGCCTTGACCTCAGGACTGCAAGGAACCCAGGAAATCATAGAATCATAGAATGGTTTAGGTTGGAAGGGACCTCCAAGATGATCTAGTTCCAACCCCCTGCCACAGGCAGGGACACCTCCCACTAGATCAGGTCGCTCAAGGAGAGAACAAAGCATGCGGGGTGGATGTTTACGTGAAGGGCAGCTTGCCTGAGCTGCATGTTGATTCTTTGGGAGAGATGAAATGGTGGAGAGGTGCAAGGTGTCACTGCACCCACCCTGGGCTGGGGACAGAAAGGGGCTGGAAGCCTTTGAGAAGAGTCAAAGACTGACAGAGGGCATCACGAGTCAAGCAACGTGTACGGGTAAAAAATAATCCTGCTGCCGCTCTTTAAATGTCACACTCTTGGCAGAGAAACCTTTCCCATGTTTCCCTGCTGGCATCTCCAAGACTTTCAAATGCTTCTGCTGCATTGAGGGGAAGAGGGAAGCTGTGCCCTGGGAAAACCCTGTGGATGAGCCATTTTCCTCTGGGAGAGACACGAGCAGTCAGCAGCCTTGCAGGAGGCACTGCGCTCACGTCCTCGGTGTCCTCATTTTAAGTAGCTACAGAAAACTTCCTTTTGGGAAGCCTGGCAGATTCCTACATCACTTTGCCTGACTTCTCCCCCCCCAAAAAAAACCCAGCCAACCAAACAAAAACACCTCAACACAGCAAACTCCCTGCCAATTGGCCACATCTTCAGCATCCCCTCTGTAAAGGACCTGCTGGTGGGATGGCGAAGATCTCCAGGGTGCCTGTGCCCCCTGGGAGAGGTGAGCAGGAAAGGGGTATCAAATGTGAGGCATTTCAAGAGGAACTGAGAGGATACAGGCAAATCTCATTAAAAAAAAAGATGCTGCCTTTTCTAAAAGGAAAGCCAAGCAGCCTCCCTTCCTCTCACAACAACCCAGAGGAGTCCCTAAACATCATCAGCTTAGGCTGAACACCAAGTTGGCTACGAGATGAAAATTAGCTTCATGAGGTTTTGTCAAGGGAGAGTTTAACTGTGGTGCCCACTCAGGCTGCAAAGTACTCTAGTGACAATTGAAATGAAGTCATCCAAGACACATCCCTAAGTGTCACAGCAAAGCAAGCCTGCCTTTGGCTGCATTCTGGGGTTGGTTAGCCTGGAGGAGGCTCAGGGCAGACCTTGTTGCTCTCTGCAGCTACCTGAAGGGAGGTTGTAGGCAGCTGGGATTGGGCTCTGCTCCCAGGCACCCAGCAACAGAAGGAGGGGACACAGTCTCAAGCTGTGCCAGTGCAGGTTCAAGCTGGATGTTATGAAGAAGTTTGTGACAGAGAGAGTGATTGGCATTGGAATGGGCTGCCCAGGGAGGTGGTGGAGTCACTGTCCCTGGAGGTGTTGAAGCAAAGCCTGGATGGGGCACTTAGTGCCATGGTCTGGTTGATTGGCTAGGGCTGGGTGCTAGGTTGGGCTGGGTGAGCTTGGAGGACTCTTCCAAACTGGTTGATTCTATGATTCTATTCTATGATCCCCTGGCAAAAAACTAGATTAGAGCTCCCTTTTCCCTCCCATCCTCTATGTGGTCTTGTGGCCATACCCTCCCAGAGCTGAAATTCAAGGCCAGCATCCTGCTTGGAACAGGCAGCACTGAAGTCCTCCAGCTTTTTGACTGTCCCATAGATCATATCTTACATCAAATGGCCTATTAACAAGAGCCACAGAGGGTGATAGAGGCTTTGGGTGAGCCTTCCACCACGAGTTAGGCTTGTTTGGCTCTTCCCAGTCTGTTTAAACCACCTCAGCTCCTGTTCTCTGCAGGGCACCTCCAGCGAGGCAGCTACAGCACAGCTGAGAAAGGCTCTGCTGACAAACCCACAAGCTCAGAAACCCCTTCTGCTTCCACTGCCAACCTCTCCACGTGGAGAAGAGAGGCTAATGCAGCGTTTCCTTTGCCCTCCCTGTGTCCCTGCAAGCTAAGCACCACCAGCCCAGCTCTGCTCTTCACAGACCTTCAAGGCCTCCCAGCTAGAAGTGCAAACAAAATGCAAATATGCTGCTAAATGGCTTTGAAGGTGCCTCCAGTTCTTCCTGACCTTGCCCTCCCGAGGCTGCTGCAGGACAATGATCTCTGAATCAGCACTCTGAAATCACCTTGCTATAAAATTTCCTGGCTCTTCCAACATCCATTTTAACCCCTGCCCCAACAAACTTGGGCATTTGACAGTGAGTTTCAGCCTGATTTCACAGAGAAAAGGGAATCAGGAACCCATTTCAATCCTTTCACCTCTGAGTAAGTCCCAAAGAGGCATGAAGCAGCTGGAGTGACATTGAATGATCAAGCAGCACCTTGCTCAGCCTCCTGAAATAAGCAGTGGTACCCAACCCAAATCACACATCAGCCACAAAAGTCACTACTGGCAGCACCTCAGAGCATGTAGCAACAACTCAGGGAGAGGTAAAATTGCCTCTCTGCCCACCCAGGTTCTGCTAGCAGCCACCTAAGTTTGGGTGCCTGTTCATCAGACTGAAATCAACCCTCTCTTGCTGCATGGGTAAGTGCTCTGTTAATCAGGGAGCTTGTGTAAGCCATGTGGATGTTTAATATTCAAATATAATTATCATCTGGGGAGGGAGAGAGCACGGAGCAAGTCTCATCCTGATTTAGCAAGCTCTGGGGAAAGCAATGACAGCTCAGCCAGCAGGAAATGAAAACAACAACTCTGTCCTACAAATGCCTTCTGCAGTTTGCAGGGAGTTTACCCTCTGCAGCCTGCAGAGGTGGTGGAACTGCATCTGAGGCACAAAATAGAGTCCTAGAGTGGTTTAGTTTGGAAGGGACCTTAAAGGTCAGCTAGTTCCAACCCCCCTGCCATGGGCAGGGACACCTCCCACTGGACCAGGTTTCTAAGACCCCATCCAGCCTGGTCTTGAATGCTTCCAGGGATGTGGCATCCATATCTGCTCTGTTCCAGTGCCTCACCACCCTTACTGGGAATTCTTTTTTCCTAATATCTAATCTAAATCTACTCTTTCAGCTCAAAGCCATTGCCCTTTGTCCTATCACCACATGCCCTTGCAAAATGTCCCTCTCCAGCTTTCTTGCAGGCCTCCCTTAGGTATTGGAAGGCAGCTCTAAGGTCCCCCCTGGGTCTTCTCTCCTTCATGCTGAACACCCCCAGCTCTCTCAGCCTATCCTCATAGCACAGGTGTTGCAGCCCTTGGATCACCTTTGTGGCCTCCTCTGGCCTCTCTCCAAGAGCTCTGTGCCCTGGAGGCACCAGAACTGAGCACAGTATTTGAGGTGAGGTCTCACCAGAGCAGAGTAAAAGGGCAGAATCCCCTCTCTTGCCCTGCTGCCCACCCTCCCCATGATGCAGCCCAGCACACATGCTGCTGCATGAGGGCACTGCCAGCTCATGGGCAGCTTGCCAGCAACCAACACCCCCCAAACCTCTTTCTCCAGAGCTGCTCTCCACTCACTCTGCACCTAGCCTGGATTCATGCCTGGGAGTGGCCCAACCCAGATGCAGGCCCTTTGCAAGAGAACATTCTGCTTCCCTCCACCTTGTCAGGTTTAAGGAATGAGCTCTCCAGGGCGAGGAAGAGCTTGCTTCTGAACAGCAGCACTGCGAGCACAGAGTGCAAGCTGCTGCCCTGGCACACAGCTGCCTTTGGTGCAGGATTCCTTTGCATTGCTTAGCATCTCCCTGTCCTCAGGAGCAGGGCAGGCAGCTGAATTTAAATCCAGATCTCCTCTTGATTCAAGTTTCCTGATAAAAGAATGCACTCACTTTGAAAAGCAAAGTCCTTGCAAAAGCAGGAGCTAAAATTAGACTGATTTTTTTTTTTTTTTCTGGTGGTTGGTTGGTTTTTGGTTTTGTTTTGTTCTCTCTCCCCTTCATGGCTTTTACAAGCAATTACCCACTTAATGTTTTGAAATTAGACAAGGGAACTTCAATAGCAATTTTTTTTTTCCTCCTGCTGCAGCCCCTTGAATGTTAAGCCTTAAAAGCTTTCTCTGGAACACACAACAGCATGAGCAAATGAATTTGCCATTTTCATTCCCCCTTTTTAAATGAATGGGAAGCAGTGGGATCCTTCTTCATCATTAAACTGGGTTTTAATTCTCTGATGTTGAGGTAAGCCTGTGGGACAGCTCTAGCAACTGAGGGCCATAAAAATGATCGGGGGGTTGGGACACCTCTGCTGTCAGGACAGGCTGAGGGAGCTGGGGGTGTGCAGCCTGGAGAAGAGAAGGCTCTGAGGAGACCTAATAGCAGACTGCCAGTACCTGAAGGGGGCTACAAGGAGGATGGAGACAGACTGTTTGTAAAGGCTTGGAGTGCAGAGGGGGTTGGATTGGATGAGCTTTGGAGGTCCCTTTCAGCCCAGATCATTCTACAGTGACACCTCCAAAATCCTGTGGCAGGCACTGCCATTGCTTCCACTCACTTCTGACAATGCCTGCTGTAGTCTGACAAGGCTTCAGAGAATGAAACATCTCAGACTCCCACATCTCACATTGCACATCCCTGTTCTCATTCAGACTCTTCAAGGCCCACTGAAATTCCTTACTCCAGCGTTTAACTCAGAGTCTCTTTTTTCCTTACTTTACCATCCATTGCCACTTAAATCAGCTGAACATCTCCTGCTGGATCCAAGGCATTCATGAGATGCTGCAAACACATCTTCAATGGCTCCTCGTGCTTGAATTCATACAATGGTCTCCTCATCCTCCTTTGGGTTGCACCTGCAGGACATCTTTTCTCTCCTCTCCTGGTGTGAGGCCACTTAGGGCATTTGCCCCAGAGCAAGATGGAACAAAGGTCAGCTTGGTTGAGGTCACAGGCTCACAGGATGTCAGGGGTTGGAAGGGACCCAAAGAGATCATCCAGTCCAACTCCCCCTGCCAGAGCAGGACCAGACAATCTAGCTCAGGGCACACAGGAACACATCCAGACAGGCCTTGAAAGGCTCCAGAGAAGGAGACTCCACAACCTCCCTGGGCAGCCTGTGCCAGTGCTCTGGGACCCTTACAGTCAAGAAGTTCTCCCTTGTGTTGAGCTGGAACCTCCTGTGCTGCAGCTTCCATCCATTGCTCCTCATCCTATCCCAGGCAGCAAGTCTTCTGAGTCTTAACTAAACTGCAACCACCCTCTGAGGCTTCTCACCAGCACAAGCTCTGACCAAAACCCTTCACAGTCTTTTCCAACTGGCTCTGAGTAGGAGAGGAACCCATACAAAGAAACCCCTTGTGTGGTGGGGTGGGAAGGGCTGGCAGGCTCATCCAAACCCACCCATCAGGACTCCTGGAGTAAGAGACACTGAACTTGGCAACACACCCAGAAGACTGTGAGGAGGGAAGGAACCCACCCTGTAAAGCCCAAACTTTTCCAGTACCAATCTGAAACCAGAAACACTCGATGGGAGGATGAGAGTTCCTCCAGCAAACACAGAAAAGGCCTTAAGATGCCCAAAGGCACATCAGTATATGCTGTGATTTGGGATTTCACAAGGGCTCCTCCTCACAGCAGTGCTCATATGCCCATGGCAGTGGAAATCATAGAATGGTAAGGTTGGAAGGGACCTCAAAGATCAGCCAGTTCCAACCCCCTGCCATAGGCAGGGACACCTCCCTCTAGTACAGGTCACTCAAGGCCTCATCCAACCTGGCCTTGAGCACCTCCACAACCTCCCTGGGCAACCTGTGCCAGTGTCTCACCAAATCTCTGGGTGCCCCTCATCCTTGTCACTACAAGCAAATTGAACCACAGATAAGAAAGATTTCACCTCTCCCTCTCCTCTTTCTACCAAACACCTCAGGATTGCCAGGAAGCACAACAAATAAAAGACAACTACAGAAGAAAAAAAAAAAAAAAAAAGTTCCAAGAATCATCACAACTCAGATTTTTATTCAACAGTGCAGTTGAAGGAAAACATTATTTATTTATTCATTTATTTTTTTTTTTTTTTTTAAATTTTTTTTTTTTTTTAAATTTTTTTTTTTTTTTAAATTTTTTTTTTTTTTTAAATTTTTTTTTTTTTTTTTCCCCTAGAAAGAAAAAAACAAAAAAAAAAAAAAATATTGTCCCCCCCAAAAGTACTCACAATGAAATTAGTTTTCATTAAATATATTTGGTTGGCAAAATAAAATTAAAAAGAATAAAAAGAGAAAGAGAGAACAAAATCAGAACCCGTAACAAAACCAAACCCAAATCCCTTGCGAGTTTCTAACACTGTAGCGACGACGACGACGTAAACTCGGATGTTTGGCAGCTGTAATTCAGCTGTGGAAATTGCTGTTGAAACTTTGGACCAAGGAAAAGAAGAAAAGAAAAAATATATATATAATAAAAAAGTCACTTTTGGATAGAGTCAAGCCAATTTTTGGAATGCCAGAGGGATGGGACACACTAGAGGCTTCATACACAGCTGGTGCGAGCGATCTGCCAGTGTGGAGCTAGTTAGGAGCTGGGAGGAAAAGAAGTGAAAAGCTGCTGCAGCAAAAAGAAACCAAAACCAATAACAAACAAACAAACAATAATCTGCAGACCTTCTGTTCTGGGAGCCCATCGGATGGGTGAATGCTGGTGGCAAAGAGTCGAGGTGACAGTGGCAAGAAGAATGGTAGTGACGAGCGGTGCAAGCGCTGGGGAGCGGTCGACGGCGGCCGGCGCTGCGCGGGATTCGGTTGTGAGCGGACTCTTGGGGAGCCTCTGGGGGGGAAATCTTCTGCTTACAGTAGCTGCTTCTGCTCCCTACCTCCCTCACTCCTTCCAGTTAAAGCCTCTGCCCTGCCAAGTGGGTGTCACAGGCATGCAGTTTGGTAGCCTCATCCTTTAGTTAAGAATTGTCTATTCCGGTATTAAAAAGGTTAAAAAAAGTCCTGGGGAGGGTGCTTCTGAGTGGCAGCCTCTTGCCTGTAGCAAGCCCGGCGCCCTGCACTCACAAGTTCATTAAAGCAGTGTGGATTTGGATGAGCAATGAGGAAGATGGGAATGTGGAAGGGAGGGATGCAGGGAACAGGAAGGAACGCAGGCGTTCCTGCACTCCTCTCCAAAGCCAAAATCCAAGGTGAGCGAGTGGGTCGCTTTGTTTCGCGGTTTGGTTTTTTTTTTTTCCCCTCCCCTCCCCCCTCCCCCTCCCTTCACACTGTTTTGTTTTTAACCTCTCTCCAGTTACAGCACTTCCAGTTTGGGTGGCAGGCTCAGTTACAGTCATAAACGAAATCGTAGTTGCTGGGCTCCTTTGGGATGGGAGGGGGAGCATCTGGGATCTGTATGTTTTCCAAGTCGAGGAGGCGTAGCTTTATCTCCATGCTGAGCAGCGTGTCCAGGTCGTTCCGCGTTAGGTCGCTCAGCATGTCCTTGCCCAGCAGGGCGTTCAGCCCATCGGTCCACACGCAGTACTGCACAGGAGGGAGAGAGGTGAGAACTGCTGTTAAGCAGAGAATCACAGCGTGGGTTTGTGGTTTTGGTTGGGAGGGGGCTCAAAGATCATCCAGTTCTGACTCGCCCCGACATAGGCAGGGGTAACTCCCGCTAGAACAGGTCACTCGAAGACTCGTCCAGCCTGGTCCTGAACACCTCCAGGGAGGCTGTGGATGGCAGAATTAACCTACCAATTAACCTACTCAGAGATGGGCTCTCACTTACACACCTGTGCCTACTTACATCAAATAGCATTGTGAAATCTCTGGAGTCAGCCTGTGCTGTTTCCTTTGGGAGAACAAAATGGTGAGATCCTAAATGCCACAAATGGTGAACTGCCCCCTAATATCTCTTCCTTACCATCAGCTTTTTCCTCCTAAGAGATGCCATCTTTTCCAACAGCTGACAGGCTTGTGATAACCATGGGCTGAATCACCACTTCAAACAAGCAACAAACCCACAGGAGATCAGTGATCTAGAGTCAGCTCCTACCCCACAGTCACTTCCACTTCATTACTACATCTATTCAGTTATGGACAGAAGCACTCAAATGCTATCAAGTGAAAAGAAAAGATTCCCATCATGACCTCATGCCCTGCTTTGCAGGAGAAAATGAACTCAAGCTTAAATGCATTTTCATCTTGCAAATACTTCTGCTAGAATTGATGCCAAAGAAATGGATTTTAAATTTAGCTGACCACTTGCTACGTCAGTTTGAAGACAGCCATGGCTGACTGCACCCTACAGCAGAGGTGAGCATTAGAATCACAGAATCAACCAGGCTGGGAAAGACCTCTGAGATCATCCAGTCCAACCCAGCCTAGCACCTAACACCTTCTAATTAACTAACCCATGGCACAAAGTGCCTCATCCAGCCTCCTTGTAAACATCTCCAGGGATGGGGACTCCACCACCTCCCTGGGCAGCCCATTCCAATGCCAATCACTCTCTCTGGCAACAACTTCCTCCTAACATCCAGCCTGAACCTGCCCTGGCACAGCTTGAGACTGTGTCCCCTTCTTCTGTTGCTGGGTGCCTGGGAGAAGAGCCCAACCCCACCTGGCTACAACCTCCCTTCAGGTAGCTGCAGAGAGCAATGAGGTCTGCCCTGAGCCTCCTCTTCTCCAGGTGTATTGGTTTGAGTTTAAGCTTCCCAGGGGACTCAAAATACAGCTAACAGAAACCAATACAATAATAATAAGATGCCTTCCCCTCTCCCCCCCTTTTTGGAAAGAAAGGAAATTAGATGTAGAGAGAGAAGGGGTAAAACACCCAAAGCACAGTCTTGCTTTCATTTTGGAAGTTAAAAGCAAAAAACTTTAACAATACATAAAAGGTATTGGAGGTAGGGGAGTTACAAATAGGTATAGGCAAGGGAAAACAAGATGCAAAAGAAAACTTGATGCCCTGGCACAACTTGAGACTGTGTCCCCTCCTTCTGTTGCTGGGTGCCTGGCAGAAGAGCCCAACCCCACCTGGCTACAACCTCCCTTCAGGTAGCTGCAGAGAGCAATGAGGTCTGCCCTGAGCCTCCTCTTCTCCAGGTGTATTGGTTTGAGTTTAAGCTTCCCAGGGGACTCAAAATACAGCTAACAGAAACCAATACAATAATAATAAGATGCCTTCCCCTCTCCCCCCCTTTTTGGAAAGAAAGGAAATTAGATGTAGAGAGAGAAGGGGTAAAACACCCAAAGCACAGTCTTGCTTTCATTTTGGAAGTTAAAAGCAAAAAACTTTAACAATACATAAAAGGTATTGGAGGTAGGGGAGTTACAAATAGGTATAGGCAAGGGAAAACAAGATGCAAAAGAAAACTTGATGCCCTGGCACAACTTGAGACTGTGTCCCCTCCTTCTGTTGCTGGGTGCCTGGCAGAAGAGCCCAACCCCACCTGGCTACAACCTCCCTTCAGGTAGCTGTAGAGAGCAATGAGGTCTGCCCTGAGCCTCCTCTTCTGCAGGCTGCACACCCCCAGCTCCCTCAGCCTCACCTCACAGGGCTGTGCTCCAGTCTCCTCAATCATTATTAAGGAAGGAGAAAACCCCTCCTGGGGCAGGTCTCCACCCAGAAAAAGGGCATGCTTTAAAACTAGGATGGTTACCACACATCAGCACCCAAAGTGAAATCCCATGTCAGCCAGCAGCAAAGCAGCAGCAGAGCTAGGATCACACTCAGGGCATTGGCAAGCCAGGCTGCAGCCTCAACACCAGACCAGCACTACAGAAGAGACTTTAGGCTTCAGGATGCCCTGCTAACAAGACCTAAAGAAACAATTCAGCTGCCAAATTGTGTCACTGAAGGCTTCTAAAGCATGCAGGTTTTGTAGGGTGCTTGTGGAATGTCAGGAGAATAAGGAATCTGTCCTAGAAATGTGATTTTTTAATTTTTAAACAGATTATTTTTATGTTTTGGGTTTTGTTTTTTTTAATGATGTTTGTCTTTGGGGAAGTTTTCCCAGAATTCACTATGAGGAAAGGAACAGAAAGGCAAAGGGAACTGTTGGGGTTAGAGAAGATGCAGCAGACCTGTTCAATAGATGCAGCCCCTGATGTAGCTCATCCATCATCTGGCTCTGAGGATGGCCAGAACCTTCTCAACCAGCCAGCAAGCACAGCTGCAGCTCTCTTCCAGGTACAACTCATTCAGCACCCACAGAAACCAAGCTCTGGCCATAATTCAGATGAGTGCAATGGCCTGGGAAAGGGACTTCTCTCTAATCACCATCTTGGCAAGTCTGTCTAATTAAATCCCTGTACATTTTGAGCAGAGAGAAATCCTAATGAGAGGGTAGGAAACCAGAGGCTTTCATTCAGGAACTGGGTAGGTTGTTTTGGTTTTTTTCCCGCTTTTTAATATGCAAAACAGACTTAAGAACAGCTGAAAAAATTAATTTACTACAGATTGATTTTCCTGAAACCTAATTATAGTCTCCCTCATCAGTTTCTCTGTCAAAAAACAAGGATAAGATTAATCCACCTTTTTGCTATGGAGTTGAAACCAGTTACTAGTATTTAAATTAAAAACAAATATGAGGGACTGATCTCACAGTGCTGAGTCCTCTGGCTAGCAGTGAGCTCCAACAGATGGCTAAGGGCTTTGGTAAGCTCTAGTGTGCAAGAAGGGAGTCAGATCTCAATGACATGGGATCAGGGATGAGATTTTGAAGGAGTATCTTAGGAGTCAAGTCAGTGGAACCAGAAAACAGGAAAGGTTGTGCAGGCTCCATCCATACAGTGAGGGTGGCAGAGCACTGGAACAGGCTTCTCTAAGAGGTTGTGAAGTCTCCTTCTGTAGACTTCCAAAACCCACCTGGATGTGTTCCTGTGTGACCTGCTCTTAGGTGATCCTGCTCTGGCAAGGGGGTTGGACTCAATGATCTCTGGAGGTGAGGTTTAGGTGGACCTGCACTCTGCACCAGGATGACCATTCTTATGTTCTTACACAGCTGGCTGATGCCAGAAAGCAACCAAGAGGGCTCCAAAGAAGTTTGTGTACTCTGGACTTGACTTACCTCATGCTTGTCTGGAGCAATGAAATTCAACTGGCCACTGGAGTCATACAATATGGAGAAAGCAAGCTCTAGCACCTCCTGCAAGGACACAAAGAGACATGGATTAGTGCAGCAGGAGAGAGGCCTTTGTGGACCAGCTACAGCCAAAGGTGCTGAGCTGTAATTAGGATCTGTATCACCTGTCCTCTTCTTTTTGCTTCTTGGCTTCCTGAGCCCCAGCACAGCTATGGCCTTTGCTGACTCTCAGCTGACCCTGGAGGTGTTCAAGGCCAGGTTGGATGAGGCCTTGAGTGACCTGTACTAGTGGGAGGTGTCCCTGCCTATGGCAGGGGGTTGGAACTAGATGATCCTTGAGGTCCCTTCCAACTTTACCAGTCTATGATTCTATGACAACAGTGCCCACACTGCCAGCACAGCTTCTGCACTAAGCTCTAGAGGACTGTAGCATATTCATTGCTCTGGATTCCTACCCCTGATCTCCTGGTCTGAACCAGACACAGATCTTTGGATTTCAGGAAGGGTTCTTTCATTTTTCAGCTTGTGTGATGAAGAGCAGTGCCTGAAGCATAAAACTTGCAAGCCTTGAGGGATCATCTTGCACCATCAGAGATCAGGCTTCCCATGGGAAATGCTCTTGCTTTCCTTGAGTTGAGTTACTAGGTCCCACTTGCTGCACTGCCAGGCCACAGGAGATGGAGTCTGTCTTAAATCCCCATGGAAGCTGCAGATGCTGATAGCCCTGGCACAGGCAGCAGACAAATGGCTCACAGCTCTCATAGGCTTTCTGTGTTTTAGGCATGTCTCTCAGCCACACCTTATTAAGAGTGATGTCCCTCATTAAAGAAACAAATTTACCTCTGCTCACACAAGCCTGGCATTGGCTCCTCAAAGGGTGTTATAAATTACTGCCAGAATGTGCCAAGTTATGCAACTGAGGTTGTGAAATAAAATGCATCACTTTAAAAATAAAAAGGGGCTTGTTCTGCTCTACTATGTTGCTCCTGAATTTCATGAAGGTCACCAACAATCCCATAGGCCTGCCTCCACAAATATCTGTCCTTTGGGAAATTCCAAGGGACTGAAGTTTTTGTCCATCTCAAAGAAAGCAAAACCAGACAGAAAATCCCTGCCTGCAAGTGGAATATTCCAAGGAGCTTGGTCATTCCCAGTCAGGCAGAAAATGAGAGAGCTAAATTTAGGGCACCAAGCTTCCCTTTATGGGAGAAAGTGGGAGTTTAGCAGCCCTGGCTCCAGTTCAGCTTCTTTCCTGGCTGCTCTGGAAAATAAAGGTTCAGGAATTACAGCTTCCAGGGGTCAGTGTCTCCATCATGTCATGCACAGCATTTCTCAAGGGAAATGGAAAGGTGAGGAGCTGGAGTTGCCAGCTGGCCCTGCACATGGATGGTGTCCTCAGTGGCTGGGCTGGCTGACTTGCCAGGCAGCCTTAGCTAGCTCTGTTCCCACCAGTGACAAGGGATTCCTAAAGGAAAACTGGGCAGTCTCTGTCAGTCATCTGGGTTTTTTTTGTCTCCCTCTTCTGCCCTGCTTCTCAACCCTCCTCAAAGTCATTTTCCATTCCAGCCTTTTGTTTCTTTCTGGTCTTTTTTCTCTCCCATTCCTTCCAGCTTGCTCCTTTCTCTCTTTGGTTTGCATTCCTCAATCTGCTGGACTCACTTGCTTGTGACTCCTGATTCTTCTGACCCTTGCACATGTCAGAACTCTGCCCTTCCTCAGGTGCTTGTCAAAGGCAACAAACAGTATTGGATCCCACAATGGACCTCTCTTTTGAGCTTCACTGAAAACAGGGAACAAGAGATTGTCCACCTGCCAGCTGGACNCTCACAGCAGAGCTGCTGCAGCCCTCTGAGCATCTTTGTGGGGCCTGGTCCTATCAAGTTGATCCAGCTTCATATGCATGCAAATTCCCCTTCAGTTTAACTCTGATTTATTTCTAAGTGATGCCACTGGAAGAATAATGGCCACGTGCTGGCAAATGAAGAGATGCCAAAGCCTCTGCTCTGGACTTGCTGCCAATTCCAGCTATGTTCACAGCAGTGGCATTCTGCCATGCAATTTTCTTCACTGCCACTGAATGAACATCAAGGTGGTTGTTATAGATCCACCAAAAAAGCACAGCAGGTGAAGACCTCTTAAAAAGAAATATATCACTGATGGTGAACTTTCAAGAAGTGAAAGGTTTTGTAGGTTAGACTTGGTGATCCTGAGGGTCTTTTCCAACCTGGATGTTTCTGTGATTCTGTTTCACACAGCAAACTCAGCCAAATTACATGCTGCTGTGCCTGGCTTTCCCCCCTCCTTCAATTTAATTTCATTGTTCACATTAGGACTCAGGGTGTGGTTCTAGGTCAGCCTGAAAATCATCACAGTCTCACTCCTTCTCAGAAGGTCAGACCTGATAAAAACTTAGCTTTTTAGTCTGGAGAAGAGAAGACTGAGAGGGGATTTAATCCATGTTTATAAATATCTGAGGACTGGGGATCAGGATGGGGTGGGGACAGGCTCTGCTCACTTGCTCCCTGGGATAGGACAAGGAGCAATGGATGGAAGCTGCTGCACAGGAGGTTCCACCTCAACACAAGGGGGAACTTCTTGACTGGAAGGGTCCCAGAGCACTGGCACAGGCTGCCCAGAGAGGTTGTGGAGTCTTTTTCTGTGAAGCCTTTCAAGGCCTGTCTGGATGTGTTCCTGTGTGCCCTGAGCTAGATTGTCTGGTCCTGCTCTGGCAGGGAGGGTTGGCCTGGATGATCTCTTTGGGTCCCTTCCAACTCCTGATATCCTGTGAGCCTGTGATCATACAATACAGAATGAAGACTTCCACCACTAAAGATGTCAAACCCTGCCAGTAACTCAGCTGCTTCTTGCCATGGTGGCAACTCTCACTGCCAAGAACCCTGCAAGATTCTAGCGCTGCGTAATTTGAGTTTTACTGTCAGTTTGCAGCTCTTGATCTGGAACTCTGACAGGCAGCATCAATCTAATTCAAACTGACCATTGTCAGCTTTGCAGGAAGACATTTGAATCCCAAAGGCACTGCTAAACACATCCTTGCTGACCTCACCAGTCACCCAATGTTTACCTTATTTCCTTCTGCTGGTAGCTGGTTTCCTACCTAACAGGATGTGAGCAAGCATCAGCAGCTGGACATGAATTGCAATTTTGGCACATACCAGTGCTCACTGAACACAAACTCCCCAGAGAATACAGCTGGAACAAATCAGTCATTTAATCACACACAACACAGGAGCAGGCACCCACTGCTCTCCAGCAGCAATCAAATCCACTTTGCTTCAGAGGTAGCAAACGTTGCTGCTAAAGATCATCCTGCTGTGCTCTGGGTAGATCACAACGCACATCCACCAGGAAATCTGAGTGAAGCAGGGGAGGTTGTCCCACTAATTTAACTGCCATGGGCTGAGGGGAGAACTAAAGGCTGTATACATGCAAAGAAAGGTGTCAAATACTGGAATCACTTCAGGCAAGGTCGAGGTGATGAAAGCTTTGCATCCTGCCAAGAACAATTTGGGAAGCCTACCTTGTTTTGTTTAAGAGCTCCTTTCTCCTTCATGTGAGGGCAGTCTTTCCCAGTCACAACAGCTTTGATATCTGCCACTGGCACTGCATTAAAAAAAAAAAAAAAAAGAAAAAAAAAAGAAAAAACACAAAAGCAAAAGGCAGAAAATTAGTTAGAACCAAAGTGTGTAAAAGCTACAGGCTCTGAAAAGAGGCGAGACTAATGCATTCAAACTGCCACCTCCTTGGCCATTTCCAGCCTGCTGCAGGAAAGAAAACAGCTGAAAGAGAAGTCAGTGAGTCCTGATGAAATTTCAGGCACACAGATAACAAAAATCTGAGTGTGCTTTGTCTTGCCTGCTGAGACTCCCTTGGTTAAGAGTGTTTCATGCAGGCAGGTACCTGTGCCTGGGCAGTTTTCGCTCATCTAAACCCCCTGCGCTTTCTGCCTTGCTGGTGTAAAATGGTGAAGACCAAAAACATTCTGGAAGCTGCTGCCACTCAAGCTCAAGAGTGAGGTCACCAAAAGCACCAAACTCTGAGTTTCAAGTGGAAGTCAATTTCCCCACAGTGATTACATTAGGGAGAATCTATATGCTCCATAACCCACCAGAGCCAGCCAGTGACAGCTTCTACAACCTGTAAATCATTCATTATCCTCTTGGCTGTGGAGAAGCTGCAACACAGTAGGTTGCACCTCAACACAAGGAGACACTTCTGTATGGTGAGGGTGACAGAGCACTGGAGCAGGCTGCCCAGAGAGGTTGTGGAGTCTCCTTCTGTGGAGGCTTTCAAAATCCACCTGGATGCATTCCTGTGCTGATCACCCTGGGACATCCTGTTCTGGCAGGGTAGTTGGACTCTGTGATCTCTGGAGGTGCCTTCCAACCTCCCACTTTCTGTGATTCAGTATTTTAAAACAGATTACCTCAGCACTATGGCCAAGCAGGTAGCATGGGACATCAGGTAGCATGGGACAGAGTTATTTTAAAAGCATTTGCTTTTCATGGAAGCCTGAATGAGATGTAAGTTAATCTGGCCCTTCATTACTCAACCTCTCCTGCTTTTAGTCTCACCATTTCAGGCTGTGGTCCTGCTCATTTTTCTCTCTGGCACTATCCTAAACTTTTGGGTCAAGAAAATAGATTATTTTTGAGAGAAGAGAGCAAGCTAGAACAAATTGGGAGGTAAAGGAGATGTCTGACTGCAGCTATGGCAGCAAGACCTCCTCAAGCAGACCTTTCAGACTGCAGCTATGGCAGCAAGACCTCCTCAAGAAGACCTTTCAGACTGCAGCTATGGCAGCAAGACCTCCTCAAGAAGACCTTTCAGACTGCAGCTATGGCAGCAAGACCTCCTCAAGAAGACCTTTCAGACTGCAGCTATGGCAGAAAGACCTTCTCAAGAAGATCTTTCAGCTCCTTTCATCTGCTGAAGATGCCCACAAAAAAAAACCCAACAAAACTCTGTTTGCATAAGGCAGGAGTTTCTCAGGTTAGATCTCTCAACCAGGCTTTTCTCCAGGTTTCAAACACTTGATCTCTGTGATCTGCAATGCAGTTCCTGTAGGGGGGCACAGACAGATGTGGCATCCTGAGCTCTATTGATCTGCGACTTGGCTTATTGCTTGCTTTGGAAAAATAGAATCAAAGACTTCAGATAGCACCAGAAGCTGCCTGCAAGCTGCTGCAGTGTGTGAGCACAGATGTGTTGTGCTCACAGCAGGTAAAGCCCTGAGGAAGAGAGCAGCTAGCTGGGTTTTGTCCTAGCTGGGGTCTGCATAGCTTGTTACCTCTGCCAGCCTGCAAAGAGGGCTGCCATTCACAGAAGTGAAAAAGGTTTGAAGCCCCTACATTTATTTTCTCAGAAAGAGACAATAATTATTGTTTCTGAGAGAGACAATTATTTATTATTACTTGGCAAGAAGTACACAAAATGCCCTATACTGCTCCTCTTGGTCCCCCACTTTCTCACCCATGTATTCTCTTTGACCTGCTCCCAAATGCTGGCAACCTGATCAGCACATTCACACCTTAACAACTCAAAATTCAATAGAAATCCATCCAAAGAACACCAGGCTATCTCTGGAAAATGTTCTGTAGGATTCCCAAGCCAGGATCCCACAGGGGTCAGTGCTGGGACCAGTTCTGGTCAATATATTCATCAGTGCCCTGGATGAGGGCACAGAGTGCACTGTCAGCAAGTTTGCTGATGGCACCAAGCTGGGTGCAGTGGCTGCCACAGCAGAAGGCTCTGCTGGCATTCAGCCAGGCTGGGACAGGCTGCAGGGGTGGGCAGAGGGAAATTGAATGACATTCAATAAAGGGCAAGGGGAGAGTCTGGTACCTGGGAAATAATAACCCCAGGGAGCAGGATAGGTTGGGGACTGAGCTGCTGGAGAGCAGTGAAGGGGAAAAGGATCTGGGGGTGCTGGTGGATGGGAGGTTGAGCATCAGCCAGCAATGTGCTCTGGTGGGCAGGAGGGGCAATGCCATTCTGGGGTGGATTAGAAGGGCTGTGGCTAGGAGGTCAAGAGAGGTTCTCCTGCCCCTTTACTCTGCCCTGGTGAGGCCACATCTGGAGTACTGTGTCCAGGTTTGGGCCTCCCAGTTCAAGAGGGACATAGAACTGCTTCAGATAGTCCAGAGCAGAGCCACAAAGATGCTGAAGGGAATGGAACAGCTCTGTTAGGAGGAGAGCCTGAGGGAGCTGGGGCTGTGCTGCTGGGAGAGGAGGGGACTGAGAGGTGACCTCGGCAATGGTTATAAAATGTAAAGGTGAGTGGCAGGAGGCTGGAGCCAGGCTCTGCTGGGTGATGCCCCAGGTCAAGGGGCAATGGGTGAAAGCTGAGGCATAGGAAGAATGAGGAGGAATTTTTTCCCTGTGAGGGTGACAGAAGCCTGGAACAGGCTGCCCAAGGGGAGGGTTGTGGAGTCTCCCTCTCTGGAGATATTCAAAACCCACCTGGATGTGGTCCTGTGTGATCTGCTCTAGGTGACCTTGCTGTGGCTGGGGGGTTGGACTGGATGAGCTTTGGAGGTGTCTTCCAGCCCCTGACACTCTGAATCTATCCTTTCAGGTAGAGTGAATAGAGAGAAAACAAACTGCATTCCTGCCCATGAATGGCATGACACTTCCAAGCTGAATGAAACTCTGAACTCATTGGAAAACTGATCTCAGTGCTCACACAGACTTGCCCCAGCCTAGAGAGCAGCATCTGAACGCAGGAGGAAAAGTCCTCTGCTCACTCTCTCTTGTCAACAGAGCTGTTGGTGGTGTCCTGCTTTAAGAGAAACCTACTGCAAGTTACAAAGAGGAATGAGCATCAAAGAAGCAAAAGGAGCACAACCTTTGTGCTTGACTTACATTTATCTTGCAAGGAGTCATGGGGGACTTCTCCCTGGGGACTTTCTTCCAAGTCTCCATAGTGCAAGACCTTGTGATTAGGTGAAAGCCGACAGTACCAGAACTTGTCTGTGGAATTAAAGGCATTAAGACAGGGTCACTGGCATGCCTGGATCAGTATTGCCAACAGCACAGGGGGGGAAAGCTTCCTGAAAGGAGGCAATAGCCCTGAATTCTCATCTCTCAGGAGCAGGAGTGTGTGTGGCATAGGAAAAGTAGGGCAGGGACTTAGCTCAGTTGNAATCCCCTCCCTTGCCCTGCTGCCCACACTGCTCTTGCTGCAGCCCAGCACACAGTTGCTGTCTGGGCTGCACTCACACTGCAGGCTCATGTTGAGCTTTTCATCACCCCAGACCCCCAGGGCCTGTTCCTCAAGGCTGCTCTCAGCCATTCCCCACCCAGCCACCTTATTTTCTTAGAGGAAGCTGGCATTAATCTATTGGTTTGGTTTTTTGTTTTTTATTTTTGTCTTAGTCACTGGCTCCCAAAAATAAATACTAGGAAGAAACAACTGACTTAGTTTTACATGATATTACATCCCCTCCATAGACAGCAGCCTGGCAAAGTAACCACTGCTTTGAGTGGAGAGCTTCACCCATAAAAGCTTCATTTTTAGCACCCACTCTGTGCAAACTTAAGCCTCTGCCAGCTGTCTTGTGTGGGACACCCAAAAGCTGATACATTTGAAGTATCTCATACTTTTAGGAAAACTATGACTCATGGCTTTTTATAGGCCTGGGAGAACACCCCCATATTTGTGGAGAGACTGGACATAAGGAAGTTGCACAGATTTAAAAAGCAGACATCAGCTGCCTTGCCCTGCAGATAACTCAGTGCCAAATCTCTCTGTGCCCATGCAGTCACACTCCAGTTTGCATTCCAGCTCTTCTTAGTGGATGTTTTACACCTCCTGCCAACTCCTGCTCTGCAGTATATAATTGTCCTTAACAGTGTTTGTTAAAATCTGCCCCTGGGAAGAGCATCACCTTTGCAGAGCTGGGCCACCAGGCTGCCTAGCATGCAAGGCTGCTGCTTGCCAGCTCCCTCTCTGAAATGGCAGGGATGAGGTGAACCTTTCTTGTCAGAGCACTCTCTATTTAATAAATAGATTAGGCAATGTTAAGCTGTCAAACCCCCAGTCTTGTTACCTCCAAGCAACACCTCCAAAAGCTCAGCTAGAGCAAGGCTTAGATGTTAAAATGCCAGTGGCAGGAAGTTGAGAGAGCTTCTCTGGCTCCATTCTCCTCTCATTGCTGGCAGCACAGATGCTCTGCCATGCAGGGATGATTTAGGGGAACCCTAAGGGGCAATTTAGGGGAAATGGTAGAGCTGACAGAGCCCTGAGGTGCTGCAGTCAGTGGCAGTGAAAGGAACCACAGTTTGGACAAAACATTGGAGGAGCTGCAGAACAACTTGAGCCAGTTTATATGAGCTGGTTTGACGTTTTAGCAAAGGAAGGACTTGACTGTTGGTAAAATACTTGCTTGGTGCACACAACTCCTTTGTAAAGGACACTTTCAGGTCCTCTGGCCAGCCCCTTGTGCAATAAACCAGAGGGAAAGGCAATGCAGCTTTGAATGGCAAAGCAGGCTTCCACATGCCCTTCTGAATTGCTATGTCATAGAGGGAAGAATGGTTGGGGGGAAGTGTGGTGGAAAACCCACACCCTTCAAACCACTTTTTGCATATTGTGCTGGTTTGAGGCTAATTGGAATATTTTAATGAGAGAAATTAGATCATTGGCTGTGAAAACATAATAGTGATGTCTGTATCACTCATCTGTTCTGCTGAGAGATATAAACCCAAGAAACATAAACAAAAGTCAGAGTGTCTCTGGCTGCTGCTGCTGCTGCATTAACTGTCTCTGCCTGAGTCTGTGAAACTCCCAAACTACCACACATGTGCAGCCCCTTCTACTGGAAAAGTTTCAGTAAACCTTACAAACTATGGTTAAAAAGGTCAAAAGAAGACTTTCTGGTAGGCTGCTTGTCAGGCAAAGATTGCTGATAGAGCCTGGGATTATGGTGTGGTGATGCACTCAACAAGAAGGCTCTGAGCTGACCTTATTGTGGACTTTCAGTATCTTAAGGGGGGCTACAAGAAAGCTGGGGAGGGACTTTTAAGGCTGTCAGGTAGGGATAGGACTGGGGGGAATGGAACCAAGCTAGAAATGGGGAGATTCGGACTGGATGTGAGGAAGAAATTCTTCAGCATGAGGGTGGTGAGAGCCTGGAAGGGGTTGTCCAGGGAGGTGGTGGAAGCCTCATCCCTGGAGGTGTTTAAGGCCAGGCTGGATGAGGCTGTGGCCAGCCTGATGTAGTGTGAGGTGTCCCTGCCCATGGCAGGGGGGTTGGAACTGGCTGATCCTTGTGGGCCCTTCCAACCCTGACTGATTCCATGATTCTAAGTGAAGTATGAAGCATCCCTGGACTGCAGACAGTGCAGACCAGGATGAGGTAAGAGGCAAACTCCACTTGCAAAGTTTTGGAAAGGATTTAAAGCTAGAGCAAGCAGGAGCCCTGGCTCAGGAGGCTGCCACACAAGAGCAGGCACACAATCAACTCCTTGCCCACTTTGTGTAGCTCAGAAGCACGCATGTGAAACCCTTCAGGATTTGTACCTTTCACAGTCACCTTCAGCAGAACCACACCAAACCTGATGCTTGAGAAACAGCCCCTGTGGAGTCTGGTGGCAGACCATCATGCCTCTCCCCCTTGCCTATACAAAGAAAACCCTGTAGTAACTGCAGCAGGAGGCTTTTTTCGTCTAGCTGGAGGTTTTCATGTATAGCTCTAATTCATAGAATCATAGAATGGTAAGGTTGGAAGGAGACCTCAAGGATCATCTAGTTCCAACCCCCTACCATAGGCAGGGACACCTCCCACTAGTACAGGTCACTCAAGGCCTCCTCCAACCTGGCCTTGAACCCCTCCAGGGAGGGAGCAGCCACAACCTCCCTGGGCAACCTGTGCCAGTGTCTCACCACCCTCACTGCAAACAACTTCCTCCTAACATCCAGTTTCAATCTCCCCTCTGCCACTTCAAACCCATTGCCCCTTGTCTTGTCATTGCAAGATCTTATAAATAGTCCCTCCCCAGCCTTCCTGCAGGCCCCCTTCAGATACTTGCAACCTCCTTGTTCATTAGGCTGTACAAAGGAATATACTCTACAATTAAACCAATATTTATTTCCTACTGAAGGCCAACATGGTCTCACTAACTTCTCAGTGACCTGGCCAGGGAGTTGGTGTGATTGAAAAAATAAACAAACACCAAACCATTAATTTCTTTCAGTTTGGCACAAACCTGGCTGGAGCAGTCAGCAGGGATTTGGTAATGTTTGGCTCTTCAACTTCCTAGGAGTTAGTGGTTTGGTAACCTTGGTCCTGTTTCAATGCCTTGCTCCAACAGTACAAGAGAAAAAAGCCCTCAGTGATAAGATCTTAACTCCATTGTTACAAAGAGAAGGCTCTGAGGAGAACTTAGAGTAGCCTTCCAGTATCTGAAGAGGGCTACAGGAAGGCTGGGGAGGGACTATTGACAAGGTCTTGCAATGCCAGGACAAGGGGCAATGGGTTTGAAGTGGCAGAGAGGAGATTGAAAGTGGATGTTAGGAGGAAGTTGTTTGCAGTGAGGGTGGTGAGACACTGGCACAGGTTGCCCAGGGAGGTTGTGAAGCACAGAATCCCCCAACATGATCAAAGATCACGTTGGGTGATTCTGTGCTCCACAACCTCCCTGGAGGTGTTCAAGGCCAGGTTGGAGGAGGCGTTGAGTGACCTGTTCTAGTGGGAGGTGTCCCTGCCTATGGCAGGGGGTTGGAACTGGCTGAGCTTTGAGGGCCCTTCCGACCTTATCATTCTATGATTCTAAAGAGTTGGGTTTATGGGAAGATAGCCCAGCTCTGAAGGCTTGATGGAGCCTTTTACAGCAATCCCTCATAACCCAAGGTTAATTAAAGAACTAACAGCCACAGGCTGTAGCTTGATACATACTTGGGCTCAATTCTCCTGTGGGCTCACTAATAAACTGCCACCGTGCCACAGCTTTGCTGTCGAGGGACAAACCCTTAAATGAAAGCTACAAATGGAACTAATGAGGTTCCCTCAGCTGCAGCCACTAAGTGACTGCACCAGGCAGGCTGAAGAGGCTGCTCAGCACATCATGATGGGAAGCAGCCCTTGCCTCTACACCCACCTCAGCCTTACCAGCTGGGGTGCTTGCTATTTTTTTTTTTTCCAGCTGTAAATGATGTTGCAAACAGTTTATCAGAGAACCATAGAATGGTTTAGGTTGGAACAGCCCTCAAAGCTCAGCCAGTTCCAACCACCTGACATAGGCAGGGACACCTCCCACTAAAATAGGTCACTCAAGGCCTCATCCAACCTGGCCTTGAACACCTCCAGGGAGGTTGTGGTGCACAGAATCACCCAACGTGATCTTTGATCACGTTGGGTGATTCTGTGCTCCACAACCTCCCTGGGCAACCTGTGCCAGTGTCTCACCACCCTCACTGGAAAGAACATCTAGCTTAAATCTCCACTCTTCCAGTTTAAACCCATTACTCCTCATCCTGACCATCCCATCCAAGGTCTCAGTGCCTTGGAGGGGAAGGGTTTTAAAGAAGGTTGCAATGTTATTTTGCTATAGCACAAGTGCTGGACACAATTTAATTGGAGAAGCAGTGTGTAAAATTAGGCTGCAGTCAAAAATGAGATGAAATTTCTTCCACTCACACGAAGAGAAAAGAAATCTTAGCTACAGAACAGCACATGGAAGCAGCCAGCATTTCCTTTCAGCTCTAAATTGATCAACACCACCACCACAAAGCAAAAAAAGAGAACTACAGAACAGCACATGGAAGCAGCCAGCATTTCCTTTCAGCTCTAAATTAATCAACACCACCACAAAGCAAAAGAAAAAATTCTTTTCTATCATGATTAAGAAATGGTGTTCATAAATACAGAGAAAAAAATCCTGTCCAAAGCCTCCAGAGCTCTTAAACCCCTGCCTAGAGCTAGAGGGCCACAACAGGCTTGAAAATGGGACAGGCATTTTGCAATAGCCTCTGCACTTCACAGCTGGAGTGGGGCAACTCAGAATCACAGAACCTCAGAGACTGGAAGAGACCTCCACAGATCATCCAGTCCAACCCCACTGCCAAAGCAGGATCCCCTAGGGTAGCTCACACAGGAATGCATGCAGGTGGGTTTGGAAAGTCTCCAGAGGAGGAGACTCCACAACCTCTGTGGGCAGCCTGCTCCAGGGCTCCATCACACTCCCTCTAAAGAAGTTTCTCTTCATGTTGAGGTGAAACCTTCTCTGTTCCAGTTTGTAGCTGCTGCTCCTTGGCTTATTGCTGCTGACCACTGAGCTCGAGGTGATCCTGCCCTGGCAGGAGGATTGGACTAAATGATCTTTCAAGGTCCCTTCCAACCTCTACTGTTCTGTGATTCTGTCAACTCCCAAAAGGAGCAGGCTTTGTGCTGCTTTTAGTCTTCTGAAGTTGCCCCAAAGCCCAACTCTCTTCTATGAGGTACAACTACTATTTTGTATCCATTGTTACTACACCTGCCTCTGTAAAGCTCCTCCTCAGAACAAGCAGCTGTAGAGAGGGCAGTAGATAGCCAGAGAGTCTTAGAGATGATGTGGACTTGGTCATTTCAGCATGATTGACTGACACTGCCATCTCATTAACACTTTTGGTGAGCCCTTATGCCTTTTAGCTCACTGACCACTGATGCAATTAAAAAATGAAGGTGTCAGATCTCCTTCCTTTGGAAATGGAACTAATCTTTCCAGCAGCTTTTAACCTGAAAAAAGCTTGCAAGCAATTTGTGCAGATTTTCAGGTAATTGCCAGAGCAGCCAGTGGGTTAAGTACATTGTAACACAGTGTTAAAGGTTATAGATGAGGTTAAAAAAGCCCAGCAAACCCACCCCAAACCCACACACAACAAAATCAGTCTGGCTAGAGGAGAGAGGATTCTGCCCCTTTGCTCTGCCAAGCCCCCACCTCAAATACTGCCTCCAGTGATGGTGTCCTCAGCATAAGATGGGCACAGAGCTGCTGGAGTGAGTCCAGAGGAGGGTCACAAAGATGATCCAAGGGCTGCAACAACTCTGCTATGAGCACAGGCAGAGCTGGGAGTGTTCAGCTTGGAAAAGAGAAGACTCCAGGGTGACCTTAAAGCTGCCTTCCAGTGCCTGAAAGGATCCTATAGGAAGGCTGCAGAAGGACTTATCATAAGGGTGTCTAGCAGCAAGACAAGGGGGAATGGTTTGAAGCTGAGGGAGATCAGGGTTAAACTGGATCTTAGGAAGAAGTTCTTCAGTCTGAGGGTGGCAAGACTCTGGAATAGGCTGCCCAGGGAGTCTGAGGATGCCTCCTCCCTGGGGGTGTTGAAGGCCAGGTTGGATGAAGCCTTGAGCAGCCACATCTAGTTGAGAGGTCTCCCTGCCCATGGCAGAAAGGTTGGAGTAGATGACCTCTGAGGTTCCTTCCAACCTAAACCATTCCCTGGTTCCAAGAGCAGGGNAAGATCATCCAGTTCCGACCCCTCTGTCATAGGCAGGGACACCTCACACTAGATCAGACTGTCCACAGCCTCATCCAGCCTGGCCTTAAACACCTCCAGGGATGGGGCCTCAACCACCTCCCTGGGCAACCCCTTCCAGGCTCTGACCACTCTCATGCTGGAGAACTTCCTCCTCACATTCAGTCTGAATCTCTCCACCTCCAGCTTTGCTCCATAACATTCAATACCCATCTGGATGTTTCTGTGTGATCTGCTCTAGGTGATGCTGCTCTGGCAGGGGGGTTAGACTGGATGAGCTTTCAAGGTCCCTTCCAGCCCCTGACATTCTGTCATTCTGTGCAATGTGGTTTTCAATGTACAGTTGTGTGCATTTCAGCTGTGTGCTGGGGACTGACACTCTTTCAGTGTCTTGCTCTAACACAACTGCAGCGATACATTTTCACCCTGCCTGGCCCTGCCTGCTTAGGTGAAAGGCCAGCAAGTCCTGAAAGGGACTGGTGAATAGTTGCCTTGTGGCAATGCTGGAGGCACATTTGGTTGAGGGGCAATGGGTTTGAACTGGCAGAGGGGAGATTGAAACTGGATGTTAGGAGGAAGTTGTTTGCAGTGAGGGTGGTGAGACACTGGCACAGGTTGCCCAGGGAGGTTGTGGAGCACAGAATCACCCAACGTGATCAAAGATCNTTGATCACGTTGGGTGATTCTGTGCTCCACAACCTCCCTGGAGGTGTTCAAGGCCAGGTTGGAGGAGGCCTTGAGTGACCTGTGCTAGTGGGAGGTGTCCCTGGGTTGGAACTAGATGATCCTTGAGGTCCCTTCCAACCTTACCATTCTATGATTCTATGATTTCTCCCAGCCAGTCACAGACTCACCGAATGCTATTTTTTATGGGACTGCAGGAGGTTGGGATGCAGCAGCAGCAAAGAGGCTTGGCAGAAAAATGACAAAGTGAGAAAGATGAAGTGTGAGCTACTTCACTTAACCTGTCTTCACATGGTTGTGGTTTGGTTTTTTTTTTTTCCCCAGTCTTAATTTAAGCTTTCTCCTTCCAGGTTACTTCCATGGTGCCTCATGTCTTTAATTTAACAGTGTGTACCACCAGGTTTTCCTTCCCTTCCAAAAATTACTGCTCAAGAAACTTCACCTTTGGCTGTAAAATCACTTCAATAACAGGCAATTCCTCTATAATCTGTGTTAAGTTAAAAGGGGAATTTATTTCCAAGAGTGCACTCAGCAACATAAACCACCAACGTACTGGATGACAGCACCAGAAGTATCTATTATCCTCAATAAAATGCCTTTATCTGGTACTTAGCTCCACTGGAAATAATAACTTTGGAGGTTGTCAAGTGCTTTGCAGGCTTCCCCTTTAGTCTTCTCCCCTTTCTTTTAGGAATTAAGGAAGGAAGGAGAAAGGTTTAGCTGACAACTGATGTCCACGGTCAAGGAACAAAGAGGGGATTTGCAGAGCTTCATGAGCTGCTGTGGAACAAGCAGCAGAAGGGCAGGCCAGATTTTGCTGTTTCCCTTCCAACTGATTTAAGAGTGCTTAACAAAACCAGGAGTTAGTGCTGAAGCTCTCCCTTGAAAGCTCACAAGGGAAAGGCCACATGCTCTTTAAAAAAAAGCACTAAGGATCCTGCTGGGACAACAATAACAGCTCTGAATTTCGGCTACAGAGGGATCCTGCTGATAGAATAATCCTGTGCTGAAACACAAAAGGCAGAGAACTGACTACAGACACCTCACAGCTTAATCTCCAGCATCCCCCACCACCATGAAGCACCTGTTGGAGTGGAAGCTTTCCAGTGCCAAAGAGTGGAAGCTTTCCAGTGCCAAGTATATATGCAAGTGCTCCACCTCTTCTCAAAAGGCACCAACAGGCTGCAAACTTCCTGCTCAGCTTTTTGGGAGTCTTTTTTTTTTTTCCACCTCCTGCTGACTAACCAACCATGTGTGCCCTGCCATGTGTGCAAACAGAAGTTTGCTCTGCAGCCTTCATCATAGGATAATAGCTACTAATTACTTTTTAAATGGGTAATAATCAATTTGATGAATTTACACCATGTCCTTGTTATTTTGCCCAGAGAAAGAATTCTGCCTTGCTGAGGGGAAAAGAATCAGAGTTTGGCTGTACATAATGAGCTGTAAATCTAGCACTGAGCGGTGACTCACAGAAATGGGGAAAAAAAAAAAAAAAACAAAACCCAAATCTTCTCATGTCAATCAGGTACACAAATTACTGCTCTAAGTGCTTTTTAAAAGTATATTTAAACACCATAATACAATTAATGCATATGGTAATGTAAGGCAAAAAATAAGGAGAGGCAGCACTGCAGGGACGAGTGCAGAATGAGTCAAAAAAGGTGATCCTAGTCTGAGAGATTAAATTTGTGGCTACATCAAGTTTCATATCCTGTGCCTGCAGCAGCAGAGAGTTTCTTTTCAGATGAATAAGAAGCCAGGACACCCAGACAGAAATGCAAACATTTCAGAGTATATGGTAGTGTAAGGCAAAAAAGTAGGAGAGGCAGCACTACAGGGATGAGGGGAGAATGAGTTCATTGCCTACATAAAGGTGATTCTGGTCTGAGAGACTGAATTCATGGTTACATCAAGTTTCATGCCCTGTGCCTGCAGCAGCAGAGAGTTTCTTTTCAGATGAATAAGAAGCCAGGACACCCAGACAGAAATGCAAACATTTCAGAGTATATGGTAGTGTAAGGCAAAAAATTAGGAGAGGCAGCACTACAGGGATGAGTGCAGAATGAGTCCATTGCCTACGTAAAGGTGATCCTAGTCTGAGAGATTAAATTTGTGGCTACATCAAGTCCTGTTTCTGCAGTGGCAGAGAGTTTCTTTTCAGATGAATAAGAAGCCAGGACACCCAGACAGAAATGCAAACAGGTCAGAGTGCAAGCCTGCTGCTTGAGATTACTGCCAAATGCTGGCCTCGTTCCAGGCGATCTGCGTGAGGGAACCAAAACCACTTCCAGGGCAACAGAAGGAATCCTACCACAACTGCAATCAGGAGGTGCTTTCAGCAAAGCAGCCAAGACAGCACTACACTCAAGCATTTTGCCAGCAAAAGCAATATTCCTCCTCTTATTAGCCACAGGTGAGAACAAAGGCAGTGTGAGCTGTACCTTGCCGACGCCGACTGTTGAGTTTCCTAAAGCAGGTGCCCTCCACCAGCCGATTGAGACGCTGCTGCTTGATCAGTTCCAAGATCTCAGGCTGAATCTTCTCTTTTAGTTCCCTTGGGAAGAGAAAAAGCAAAGCACAAGTCAAATTCAGTCAAAGACAGCCCTCTTTCCTCTGAGATGCTGCTGCAAGGAGTTTGAAGGGGACAACAGTGACAGTTAGGTCTGGACCAGAATCTAGGCTGCTTCAGAAAACCACTACTTAGGTTATACCAAAGAATGGGGTCAAGATATGTCTCTGCTGCAGACATCTCCGTGCTGTGACATCAGTGTGTGACTCAGGCAAGTCACTTACTTGGTGCTTACTTCACCCACCTGAAAATACCAATTGCTACAATGCCCCAAGAAGACCTTCCTGTGCCAAACGATGCCCTTCCATTCTAGGAGTGCTTTGGCACACGTAGGCAGGAAGTTTGTTTGAGGGTCTCTCACCTTTTGTTGCACGACCCTCTGCTGGCATGCAGGACTATTGTGATACTCAGGACAACACAAGAAGGCTTAACCACATTTTGAAACACTGATAAAAAAAACAGTAAGCAGTGCCAGTGAGCTGAAATAATGACCAGCACTGTAAGCCTGTTCTTAATGCTACACAGTCAGTGCCACAGTTTTGTGGAACACGAACTCATGACTGAGGATACCTCAAGGATCAAGCTTTACTCTTGCCCAGGAGTGCAGAAAGCCAGAGTGCATCCTGGGCTGCATCAAAAGCAGCCTGGCCAGCAGATGGAGAGAGGGGATTCTGCCACCCTGCTCTGCTGAGACCTCACCTGCAGTACTGCATCCAGCTCTCACTACAGGAAGGACATGGACCAGATGGAGCAGGTCCAGAGGAGGGCCACAAAAATGAGCAAGGGGTTGGAGCAGCTCTGCTATAAGGACAGGCTGAGGGAGTTGGGGGTGTTCAGCCTGGAGAATAGAAGGCTCTGGGGAGACCTAATAGCAGCCTGCCAGTACCTGAAAGGGGGTACAAGAAGGCTGCAGGGGGACTGCTTGCAGAGGCCTGCAGGGATAGGATGAGGGCAAATGGGTTGAAATTAGAAAAGAGTAGATTTAGGTAGGATGTGAGGAACAAGTTCTGCACCACAAGGGTGGTGGAACACTGCAATAGGTTGCCCAGGGAGGCAGTTAAGGCCCCATGCCTGGAGATATTCAAGGTGAGGCTCAGTGAGAGTCTGGACAACCTAATCTAGTTAAGGATGCCCCTGCTGACTGCAGGGGCCTTGGATTAGATGACCTCTGGAGGTCCTTTCCAACGTGGGTGATTCTAGGATACTCTGAAACAATATTATATGGCCTTCACACTGCTTTGATAAGAGTTCAAGATACCAAGAAGTGGGCAGAAAATGTATGCACAGGATATTTCAAATGTGATTCCATGCACCACGGCCGAGACTCACAGACGTCTCGATTCATCAGTTACAGCCTCACTCAGACCCATTAGGAACACATAAAAGACAGGTTTAAACACTGGCTCAACAGCAAGCCTAGCAAGAGGAAAAAAAACCCAACAAAAATCTGCATGAGCAAAGGATTTATAAAAGATTAAATATAACAGAACTACAATTTTGCATTGCCCTGCGAATTGGGTAGCATCAAAAATCATCCTGCTACCAGCGATCACAGAACCCTCAGTGATGGGAAGCAGCCCTTACCTCTACAACAACCTCAGCCTTACCAGCTGGGGTGTTTGCCTTTTTCTTTTTAGCTGTAAATGATGGTGCAAACAGTTTATCAGAGAATCATAGAATGGTGTAGGTTGGAAAGGACCTCAAAGCTCAGCCAGTTCCAAGCCCCTGCCATAGGCAGGGACACCTCCCACTAGTACAGGTCACTCCAGGCCTCCTCCAACCTGGTCTTGAACCCTTCCAGGGAGGGAGCAGCCACAACCTCCCTGGGCAACCTGTGCCAGTGTCTCACCCCCCTCACTGCAAACAACTTCCTCCTAACATCCACCTTCAATCTCCCCTCTGCCAGTTTAAACCCCACTATGCCCTCCTCCAATCACTTCAAGCATTCAGTGCAGACATTAGTGACTAACACTGCAGAAAAAAACGAAAGATAAAAAGCCATTCACTATTTCCTCCTCTGTTTCCTTGTAGGTTGCCAATTTTCACACCAATGCTACTTAGAAATGCCCTCCTAGCTGACGTTAATTCTCCTTTAACCAGCAAGCCTCCACCTGGACTTCAGATCTTCATCTAACATCAACCCATCTCTGTTGACATTTAATGAGTCAAGAGGATCTTTAGCCCTCTGCAGACCCACAGGTTCCCTAGGCACCTTCCATAGGCATTCAAAGTGAACCAGAGACAGTGGCTTCACGGTGGCTGTTTGGATGATCAATAATGAACTCAGAACCTTGAATCGATTCTGTTCTGAGGGCCTTTTTATTTCCCCTCATCAAAAGCAGAGACTGGAAGAGCTTCATCTCACATGAACAGCAATGCTCCTGTCAAAGAAACAGCTGATCCTCAGTGGTTGTGGTTACAGGGATCTAAGGTAACAGATCCCAGTTTACATTCAAATCCAACTTAACTGAAGCTTGAGAACCCAAAAACTTCTGTGCTTCGCACCACGAACAGCAGAAGAAAGCCTCTGTCGTGTTCAAAGCAGGGCAGAAACCAGCATCTGATTGCCACATTCTCATGCAGAATTAAGCAAGGCCTCCTGACTGCACATTGACTGCTGACTGCACAGTCACTGCTGGGTGCAGCCTCTTCCAGCCTATCTGCAAGGCTTTAAAACGCATTGCGCAGCACCCAGGCTCTTTCCTTACAATGAAGCCATGATTCTCTACCTCTGTCAATTGTGCCATCAGTGCAATTTGAGAGAGTTCAGCACAGGGAATCAAATCAAAGGAGAAAATGAAAGAAGCTTTCCCCCACCACCACCACAATCAAGAAGAAGTGATGATGAATGCAATCAAAATGCAAATGCATCAAGTTAAACCTCTGCAGATGCAGCTGTGATTGCTTAAACTGCTGATCGATTGCCTTAGCCTCCAGAGCCTTCAGGCTTCCCCTTTCTCCTCAGTCTCAAAGGAATCTCTGCTAACACTTCACAGCATCACAGGGTGATAGGGGTTGGAAGTGAGCTCTGGAGATCTTCCAGTCCAACCCTGCTGCCAGAGCAGGACCAGACAATCTAGCACAGGTCACGCAGGGCTTGAAAGACTCCAGAGGAGACTCCACAACCTCTCTGGCAGCCTGTGCCAGGGCTCCGGGACCCTTACAGTCAAGAAGTTTATCCTTGTGTTACACAGAACCACAGAATGCTAGGGGCTGGGACCTTGAAAGGTCATCTAGTCCAACCTTCCTGCCAGAGCAGGACCACCTATAGCAGATCACAGTGGATCACATCCAGGAAGGTTTTGAGTATCTCCAGAGTGGGAGACAAATTAGTGTTCCTCTCCACAGAAATCTTTAGTAAAAAGCAAAAGATTTCTATGCTATGACGAGAAATCAGGGTGTTGTTGAGGTTGGACTTACTGTGCTGTACTTTACATCATAGGATGCCAGGGGTTGGAAGGGACCCAAAGAGATCATCCAATCCAACCCTCCTGCCAGAGCAGGACCAGACAATCTAGCTCAGGGCACACAGGAACACATCCAGACAGGCCTTGAAAGGCTCCACAGAAGCCTTTCAACCTCTCTGGGCAACCTGTGCCAGTGCTCTGGGACCCTCACAGAAAAGAAGTTCTCCCTTGTGTTGAGGTGGAACCTCCTGTGCTGCAGCTTCCATCCAGTGCTCCTTGTCCTATCCCAGGAAGCAAGTGAGCAGAGTCTGTTTGTCCCCCTCCTGACCCCCAGCCCTCAGCTATTTATAAACATTGATTAAATCCCCTCTCAGTCTTCTCTTCTTCAGACTAAAAACCCCCAGGTCCCTCAGCCTCTGCTCATCAGGCAGTGCTCCAGTCCTCTCATCATCCTTGTAACCTTCTGCAGATCCCTGTCCCTCTTAAACTAGAGAGCCCCTTGTCCTATGCCAGGGCACAAGTGAGCAGAGGCTGCCCCTGTCCCTTCCTTCCTGACCCCCAGCCCTCAGATATTTAGACACATTTATTAGATCCCCTCTCAGCCTTCTCTGCAGACTAAGCAGCCCCAGGGCTCTCAGCCTTTCCTCATCAGGCAGTGCTGCAGTCCCTTCAGCATCCTTGCAGCCCTCCCTTGGACTCTCTCCAGTAGATCCCTGCCCCTCTTGAGCTGGAGAATCCAGAACTGGATGCAATATTCCAGGTGGGGCCTCCCTGGGGCAGAGTAGAGGGGGAGGAGAACCTCCTTTGATGCCCTGGGCGCACCCTTCCTATTGCACACCAGGATGCCATTGGCCTTCTTTAACCACAGCTCTAGCTGAGTAACTCAAACCCACTCTGTCATACCTCAGTTGCTTTTAACTATTTGCATTGGCTGTTTGGCTTATTCCATGATGGGGAAGGAGACTCTGCACCGTGACAGCAAGCAGGGAAGTGACTCTGGACATAAAGAGGTTGCAAGTTGCATGAGAGCAGCAGAATAGAAATAGCAGACCTGTAGCACTGAAACTGTTGCCTCGTAGAAACAGCTGGGGAAAGGAGAAGCTTTGGTGACAGGCTTAGCAGCACTGAGTGGCTTTGAAGCACTAAATGTTGCAGGGCATTGGCAGGGGATTTCTGAGCAGTGTTAATGATGCAAAACTGACTGGAACCATTTGTAGCTTTTTAATTGATGCGTTACTATGAGTGACGTTAGCTCTAATTGGGCATTAGTTCCTATCTTCTGATACAGTGAAAACATAAAAGAAGCATTCCCTCTTTGATCCACACTGGGATGATTAAAATGTAAGTGTGTAATTCTGCTTCCTCTGTTGCCCTGCTGCCCCTGGAGGGATGTACCCCCAGAGCTTGTACTTGGATATCAGCAATCCTTTAGAAACAAGGCAAAAAAATTTACATCCTGCTTCTGAATCCTGAAATGCTCTGCTCCAAACCCTCCTCTACACCTTTGCCTTGAAATGAAGATTTGACGACTTGAAACATGGTCAGGATTCCTTCACCTTTCAAGCTGATGCTTCTGGGCTCCCCACTGATCCTCTGCTGATCTCAAAAGGTTCCTGCTGCTTTCAGCACAATCATTTGTGCACCATGGACTCTGCATCTGCGCTGTGCCACCAGTTCAGCCACAAGCCCAGACTTGGTCCAGAGGCAGGTATGGCCTCCATTTTTCATACCACAAAAGAAAAAGCTCTGATGGTGATAGCAGCTTTTGATACTTGCAGTAAACAATAAGGAAACGAGGATCTCACTGGCAAGCTGCCAGATTAGCATCACTTGCAGATAAGTAACTGCTTAACACCAAAGATAATGCCACAAACAAAAGACAGCCACACACAAAACCACTTTTTTTTTTAAATGGAGTCAGTGTGTATTGACTCCTCTTTTTCTGGGCTTCTCCCTGTCTCCCTTTAAGAATTTCAATTGTCAATTCTCTAAGGCCCTCAGAAGACAAAATTGTGGGGTTTGTGGCCTTTTTTTTTTT
>WBNM01005929.1:15093-37289 GCA_013399055.1 Ramphastos sulfuratus | reverse complement strand
TGCCTACCCAGGTGCAGGACCTTACACCTGGCCTTATTGAATTTCATGAGGTTGGCTTGGGCCCATCTCTCCAGCCTGTCCAGGTCCCTCTGGATGGCATCCCTGCCCTCTAGCAAGTTGACTGTGCCACACAGCTTGGCGTCATCTGCAAACTTGCTGAGGGTGCACTCGATTCCTAACAAGCTATTCAATTACTAACAAGCATTCACCACAATGCTAGTTTTCACAAGCACCTCTTTGTTGATCTATATTAACTCCCAAATCCTATAAATCATTTCCAGACATATTCTCTAGCAATGTTTCAGCTTATCCATCATGATTATCACAATTTCTCCTAAAATTTAGAATTACTTTTTTCAACACCTTTAACTCCCAAGCATCCTTGTTCTACTACTTAAAACAAGCAACCAAACCAAACAAACCAAACAAAAAGTCCCAAAACCACAACATACAAACATAAATCCCCAGCCCATGCTAGACACCATTCCATTACAAGTACTTGTACAGTGTTACCATTTCTCTTTTAAAATCCTTTTACCCAGCATTAATCTCTTTTTACCCTGCATTGTGCTCCCTCTGCCACTCACTGTGCATCTGTCTGGTCCTTATAATTTCTATACATTTTACTTTCCCTGTATTTTCTAAGGAGGCAGGATAAGTAGCATCAATTGTGGCTATGTTTGGAATTACATCAAAGAGAGTTCCATTGGTACAGGGCACAATTCTTAGAAGCTTTCCATTCACTTTCAGAGGAATAAAAAAAATTACACTATGATCACTTGTGAGACAGGTGATATTGACTCACCACCAACTTCTGACCTTCTCTTGCAAGAATTAAATGTACTAATGCTCATTCCTAAACTTCATTGTATTTCAATCAAACTTTTACTATCAACCTGAAGCAGCTGACTGAAAGAGTTATTGAACACTGCTTCAAGGGCAAAACAAAACCAGAAAACAATTTACTGGGTCACCAAATGGTTGTCCTCAGGAAAACAATGCAAAACAAAAAAAAATATAGAAAACTACATCTGGCAGCAAACAAGGAAAAGAAAAAAACCTGCTTATATCAATTTCAAGAATGAAGTCATCCCACACCATGAAATGCAAAGTCACATCAACATCCGTCAGAAAGCAATTATTCGAGTTGAGGATTGCTCTCTACAATATTGTTGAAGTCCTTGCACCACTGACTATTCAATTCTCAAAACATGAATCTTCCCTCACTCGCTAGGAGACTATTTCACAGTCTAGTACACCTCAGTTTTGAGATTTTTTTTCCCAACTCCTATTTGTCCTTTCTTTATCTCACTCTGCCATTCACAGCTAAGTCCACATTACGTAGCTTTGTTTCCTGCTGCTTCTGCTAGGTCTTTTTAGTTAAGAGAGATGGTTATTCCTCTTCATTAACAAAAGAAAGATAGTATTTCAGACTTAGCCAGTTATTAAGAAACATTCCTACTCTTTTAACATCCTTGTGTTATTTAATTCAAGACAAGTAACCCGGGTTGTAAGAGACACATCACTAAGGCAGAGATCAAAAGTTTCAAGAGGTTTAATGGCAAGTTCAGCTCCAACACTGGAAACTTGCTATTAAGACTAACATTACCCTTAACTCAGTCCCTGCATTCCTTGCTGTCTCTTTACAACAGGGAAAAAAAAAATACCAGTAGAAATGTCTCGACAGACATTTCTAAAACACCAACTTTAGACTCTTCTTACATTTCAATTCAAAGAATTGAGAAAAAAAAAATTGGTTTAATAGATGTAGAAACAGGATGTAAGTTTTACAGGGCAGACTAATAACATATTTTCTGCTCAAAAATACTGTTATTCTTTTCTTGACAGCATAAGGTTTACCATGTAAAATGGAGACAGTTTGTTCCTGCAAAGCAGGAATAGATTTGTCACTAATGAATCAATCACACCACACAAATTCTTGTACGTAGCAATTCACAATCACAGTAGCAACAAGGTAACCTCCTTTGCTAACTGAGCACTATGGATGTGCCATTTACTTGATATGCAGAAGATAGCAAGAAAAACTGTGTCTACGTCTAGCCCAGCAAGGTCTTCCATTCCTGCAATTCACTGAGCATCTTTTTTAGTAATTGTGGTAGAAGAAAAACAGATGTACATATTCATGTGTACATGAATAAGGTGACCATCCCAACAGCATATTCACAATTAATGAAGGAAATAAATGTAAAAATTTAAAAATAAAAAATTCTTTGACTATAAGCTATCTGAGCCAAGTCTTTAGCATGAACAAAGATTTATTTAGACACTGTGAGTCACAGGCTCGAAACTGTGGAGTGTGAAGCTGTTTCTATCACAATGACAAAACATCTGCCCAATTTTAAGATCGAAGGTTTACCACTAAACTAGCCCATGATTCTCCTGCAATTTCCAGGAGAAACATATGTTTCAGGAAAAAAAATTACTTTATCTAGATTAAGTGCACACCCAGACATTAACTCACGACTTTCTTCCCCATGTCCCCAACAGGTTCCTCAGATCATCTGTGGTTCCTTTTTAGATAAAAATCCACTATTACATCACTGCTTTTTATTGGGGGAATATGTCATACCTATTGGGAACTCATAAATGGGGCTACATTTAGAAGCAGAAGAATTAGCCTCTTCTGGACAAAGAATGGCAGAAAAACAGGATGATGTAACTTACAAACCAGACACAGATGGGAGGGAAGAGAAAAAAAAAGAGGATTAAATCCTCACCACACACGATTCAAAGGTATTTAAAATACAAAGTAAATACTCACAGCAAAACTGGAACAAATATACAGCAGATGCAAAATAAAATGTGTATGTGAGATTACCTTCCAGACCTTGTCACAAGCCCTGTGCATATCAGATGGAGATGAAGGATGGCAATGCTAAACCTTACGAGAAGGAATTAAATTTTCACTTGGAGGAATTCAAGTTAGGGACAGGAAAAATAAAATCATAACTAGCTCACAACAAATTTTCCTCTGAGATGTCTAGGGCTGAGATTTGCAATTATAAAGGTAATCCTGCAATACAAATAAAAGCATTATTACCATCCTAAGGCCCTACACAAAAACTGGCAACAACATCACTAACAATATACCAACTGAAATAGCTGTATTTTCACTCTGTATTAGCTTCTGACATTCAAATGCCTCCTCACAAGTGAAAGTATCAAAAATCTCATCATGTCTCTCTGTCAGAGCTTAGTAAGCCACAAATATCAGCAAGAACAGATCTGGGATCCCACTGAAAGAGAATTTAGAAAGTGCTGTCTCTGGAAAAAGTTATCACAGCTGATGAGCAAAAGAACAAAAGACTACACTTCCAAGGCTTCCAGATCTGCACCCATGAAGCATAACATGTTGGTCCACACATCTTCTCTTTAGGCAGGATTGCAGTCAGAATTTGCTCACTGAATGACAAAAACATGGTGGAGATCTTTAGGGTGATTCCTTCCTTTCAGTAAAAAAATTCCAGTTTTATGAACATTATCCTTAACCAGCTGTGGCCATGGGATCTTATGGTGTCTTCAAAATATTAAGCGTACAAGAAAAAACAGACTTCAGAAATTCAGAAACAGTCTGAATATATAAAAGCAAGTACAACAGCAGGTGCTCTTTATACTTTACATTAAGCCCTCGTTATGATTTTTTACAGCAAGCGTAAGATAACTCAAGTCACTAACATGCTGTGTCACCAAAACACACTAGAGGGATGCTATAGTTACACAAAGTCTCTTCCCTCCTTTGAACAGAGCATAACTTTTAAAGAACATCAATACCAAAAAATCCTATGTTGATACTTCGTTCCCTACCAAAATACTTCAATTACTTCAGTCAAAACTAATAGTAAAATTTGGTTCTCAATCATGAGATCACTCAGAAAGCTGCACTGCTTGCAGTGCAAGGCTTTGGAAAGGGCTAGTCTGACTAGAGTGAACACAGAACTATAAACAACATAGAGTCTCAGACAAGTTTAATTTTTCCGTAAATAATCCTCCCTGCCACCAATCTCATGCAAGCTCCCTTGGTACTACCTTAACAGGAGAGTGATACTGTTCTGCATTTTCAATGTACTAATTAGTCCTTCTAGATTTTGAGTTTGCTTTTTATTGCGGGGAGCAAGGTGGGGGAATTATCTGGTATGACTTTCATTAACTCAGTATGTCTGAAAAGCAACACAAAAAGGATGCCACCAAGGTTTATACATTACTATGCTGTTAAAAACTGTGTGACATACTGTAAAAGGCCATGAAGCCACAGGATTCCTGCCATACATTGGAGAGACGGAAAGCATTCTACAGGCAGAGTAAATAAAGCGATGGTAGATGCACACCTAGATGGAGGAAGTTAGTCTATTAGGGCTGTGTCTAATTTTTTGACACACTAAGTAAGACACAGGACATTATAAAAAGGAAAGAATAACAGCTTTTTCATGTCATTATGTTGCTGTAGATCATATGACTACTAAATCTTCAGACTGATTTTAAAAGTATTTTAACTGAATGAAAAAATACCCTCTTATTCCTCATATCACAAGAAACCCTGGATTATTCAACCTCTGCCCTGTGAATTTCCTTCCAGTAATGTCACCCTTTTGTTTCAGGTGTAAGACACCTACAAAAGTGCAGTGCATCTCCCTCAGAATTTCCAAGGTCCAATGGCTCTGAACTCACTGCTTTACACACTCTGCCACAGGGCTCTTGGACAGGCAGCTGAAAAAGTATTTATTTCCAAATAAATGAAGTGCTGTTTCTCAAAAAAAAAAAAAAAAAAAGGAGAAGGAGCTCTTATCTTACCACTATTTGTGCTATTTTTTTATCCAGAACATACCTAGTGTACATATACAAACCTGAGCTACGGTGCTTGGGGATTGCCACTGCTTACGAGTCCATACCATAGAGTTTAACACTGCAGATAAAACTGAGTTGTGAACCGTTTAGGTCTCAACACAGTTCTACAGCAGAAGGATTAAAAAAGCAAACACACGAAGAAAAATATCTTTGGACTTCTACCTAAGAATTAATTATCTTCATGGATAAAGATGCTGCAGAAAAAACATCTTCATCAAAATATGATTTTGCATATCGGAAATATAACATATAAAAATTGTCTTTGCTCCATGCATAAAAAGGCTGTTCCCTAAAGTTTTAATTCCTAGAGATTCACCAAAATGCAGTAATTTTTGGAGTAGAGAACTTACTACTTTGTATACTCAATTTCTGAAAATTGAGTTGACAAATATTAACTGCATATAAGGTAGGACTGTGCTTTTAACGTTTTTCATGCAGTTGTAATTCCAGATTGACAATCAGTTCAAATTGCTTCTGTTAGCTTTCAGGGGGTAATTTATCCTGAATGGGGGCCTGACATAAAACCAATCTCCTCTAGGAAATGTTTGGTTAGTCCTGATCAGTGACAGCTAACATCTGGATCCCCATAACACTGGCACTCTCATAACAAGTGCAGTAGAACACACTAGCTCACCTGCAATAACTAACATAATCAAATATATGTGATACTGAGTAAGCAGTGATATATTCAGCTTACAGACATTCTAACGTACTCATATTTCTCTTCTCCTTCTACCTTACTTATTTGATGCTTCCTTGATTTTTTTTTTTCTGAAAGGATAGGATATCTTGGCTCCAAAACAGAAATAAAAAGTCAATAGCTAACCAAAAATACCAGTTCTTTTTAGTGAAGTAGTCGGATTTGAATCCGGAACATTTTAATATATTGTACATCAATGCATTAAATGTATGCAACTCCTCAAATATAGATCTTTTTGTAGATTTAATTACTTCTACCTCTGCATCTAAAATCAGCTTGATGTAAGTTGAAATAAAGACACTCGGTATCTACAGTTTTCACAGCGAAAGAAATAAGCGAGATTGTGTTAAGTCCCTAAAGCAACTTCAACTGCAACTAAAACTGGTGATTCCAAAATCAGTGTGGCCCAAAGGGTACCCCACTCAAAATACAACCCAGTAACACTGCCTGACTTGGACAAGACTTTAAACTAGGGCTAAGTAATCAAACTAATTACCATAAGGCTGTAGCTGAAAGCCTAAAGCCTGGATATTAAAGCTAATGCAGAGCAAACATTACAAAATACTGCACTGTTCCCTTGAACTGACACCAAATGGACCAATGCCCAACTCCTCGCCAAGAAGGCATCAAGCTCAAACATCTTTACTATGCTACTCACAGCCCTGCACAAAGAAGCTTTCAAGACCTCTGGGATATTTTCATTGTTATGAAATAAAATTAAGCATGCCAATATGTGAATGATGTCATTGAAATCTCTTAAGTGGATTACATTAATTATTTATCAGCAAAGGAAGATAATTCTTAAACAAGACTTCACCTCTGTTTATCACTCTAAGACAAAAAGTACAATAGCTGTGTCTATAAGAAATACACACATATTTCATGGAGAGTGGATGTAAAATATAGTGAAATGGCAGTAGAATTATGAAACTGCAGATGAGTTTTACACTTATTCTTTTATTTAATACATGTTTCTGTCAGATCAACACAAAGTTACTAGGGGAGATTTTCTTCATTAGGTAAAAGGTAACTGCATAGCACATAGCTGGTAGGAAAGTTGCTTATAAATCTTTCACTCAAAAAGAAAAACAAAGGCAGCTCCAATTTTTGAAGTGTTACGACATATTTTAACAACAAAAAACGTTTTCTAAACTTCTGGATATTACTCTCTTCTGTTTTGCTCATCTTAAATATTCAGCCCTTTTCTGAGTGGAATGATTATGGTAAGATGGACTTAAATGCTCATCAACAGGTAGCCAGTGTTTTCATCACATGGTAGACATTCTTTGCCCCAACACTCCTTTCACCCCAACAGCAGCAGCAGTGGTAGCAGCTCTCTGCATGAAGGCTTGGCTAGCAGAGGACAAGGGCAATTTGATGGAAGGCTTACCTCCAGCAGTCATCCTCATCCCACCAGGGTGACAAGCAAACACTTGGGCGTGCTCTTGCATTTGAAGCCCACAAGAGGTGTAGTGCTTTGGCTTCAGCGTTTCATGGTTTAGTTAAGCCAAGAGCTTCCAATATGGCATGTGTAGCCCTCACCTTAGTCACTCGATTTGAGCAGAGCTGGGATCAGATGGCATTTAGGGATCCTTTCCAACTCAAACTACTCTGTGATTATAAAAAAAGATGGTTTGAGAAAGCTGTTAAGAGAAGAAAACACACACATCATGCAAAAGATACCGATTTCTTCTTCCAAGAGTGCAAGCAGTATCCACCCTCCTAAAATTCACCTTAGACAGTAAACAGAGAAAAATACCAGGTTTGCCTGCTTTTTTTGATTTGAAAAGTATTATTTATAGAATTCTCCTTACATTACTCTGGGAAAGACCCAGAGCAAGAGCTTTCCTCCTCCAGTTCTGATGAGAGCTTTTTTAGGTATTACTCTCAGTTATTCTTTTAAGAATATTTTTCTGCTTTAAATCTATTTATTCTTAAAAAGAGTTGTATTTAAGGTTTCCAAAGCAGTAAGATTTCCAAGCACCATGACTGATTTCCTTCAGAATGTACACTATATAAATACATGGCAACAGTAACATTCTTGCCAGGAATCACAACAAAAATAAAATTTAAAAATTAAAAATTTTTAAAATCCAAAAATTAAATCTAAGCATGTTAGCAAACCCAAAATCATAGTAATGTATGTTTTCAATCTTCCATTACGTTTTTTCTCTCCACTTTATTTTTAAAAGTATCTTTTTTTTTTTTCCTCACTTAGCCCCTAAACTCATGCTCACCTGAATATCCACCAGGTTTTGAGCATATCATTGTCTCTTGCAAAAAAAAAAATTTTTTTTTAATTTAAATGACCACCAGAAAATGAACAAGCAGAAACCTTTTCTCTTATGTATAAACACAAAACTAACTGCAAAGAAACCAAGTTGTTTATCCAGATCAATGTAGGGCACCAAGCCTGTATGTCCTAGATCTCAAACCAGTAACTCAACCACACATACACGGAAAGGCAGTTCTTCCCCTGACATACAGGCACAGTGTGGAAAAAAATAAAACAACAGTGAGTTACTGTAGAATAGCTGCTCAGATGATGGCCAGGTTTTGTAGACTCCCTGGCATTTTTCTGATCTGTGCTCATTTTTTATTGTTGAAAGTCTGAAAGCCAAATTCAGCAGGGATGCTCTTGATGCACAAAAGGTGCATCAAGAACAAAGGTTCGGGAAAATTTAATTAGCTGAAAAAAGAAATTACTACTATAAGGACTTAGTCCAAATTCAAAGTATGTGCTGCTCATCTGTCACATTCACCCACAGACTTTAATAAAGTCTCTCACTTCCTACTCTTCCATTTTCCTCAGATGAGTGACAAAGTGGTCATCTTCTTACAAAGAACATTTTTTATTGACGTGCTCATTAAAAAGAAAGAAGTAAGTACTGCTTAATTGCTGGTTTGTGAGAAAGACAAAATAGATAATCTAAGAACATGCTGGACAGCATAGGGGGAGGGAACAAGTCTGAAAAGAAAATAAATTCAAACACCCCATTTTTTAAAAACATTCTGAAATAATTGGCAGAATGTCACATAACATCTCCTTTCAGTAGGCAATAGGAAAAAAAGATGCTCACACTGTTATCTGCCTCATCTCTAGATGAGATTGTTTTATTGGTTTAAAAACTTCTAATAATTTCTTTCACTAACTTTTTCAAACCCCACTTCAGTTGCTTATGTAGACTTATTCGGTGAGGAAAATTTCCTCCAGTATCTGCAACTGGACAAAAAACAGTACAGGAAACACTCTGGAGGACATGATCCTGTAAGGACAACAGAATAGATCAGGTGAGATACTACTTGTCCAGTGGCATCTCTCTACCAGCTCTTTGGAAACACCTGCATTCCCATTCCCACTCCTCCTCCCATATCAAGATGGACCCTCTCTCCAGAAGAAAATCTAGTGGAACAACATCATCCTATGGTCCTAGAGTATTCTCAAATAAGTTCTCTGCCACCCAGAGCTGTCAAGTACCCGTTGTGCTGCTTCTTCAGTATTAGAGCAGGTATTATCTTAATTACTTGCCCGTATATGTGAAAGCAGCAAACAAAGATGCTTCCCTGGGCCCCTTCAGTAAAGCAACAAACATAATGCTTTTTTAGAAGAGCACCATCTCATGCTGTGGAAACAGAAAATCACTATCACACTGCTCTGAGCAGCTAGCTTATCAAATCAATCAATGCTACAAAGCAAAAACAATCAATCCGTTTCTTTCAGAAACCTTTAACCCCTATATATGATATGTATTACATGTAATCTATTAGAAATTACTAAGCAGAGCATTGTCATGAGATGCAGTTTAGAAGCTTTAACTGTCTGATTATCCCTTCTTTGTTGTCTGTTTGACGACTGAAGTATTTTCTTGTTTCTTTGGGTTTTTTTTAACATGATCAATAGGGATACTAACCCTTAACTGACACACATGCAGTAACACCTCAGAATCAATGCAGTGTCCATTTTCCCAACCACCTTTTGTGGATTTACCATCCATTTTTAAAGTTTTAGTTTGCCATAAACATCACCTCACAATGCCACAATCTAAAGCCAAATAAAACCACTGCAAACAACAGCCTACACTGGCCTGTTAAAAATACAAAACAAGCAGCTGAACAGGAGATTCTGTTTCTTTGCACCCACAAGTCTTTCATGTCAGCTTTTCCATCAGTAGGCACTGCTTGTAAAGGTTAAGTATGTTTCAAAGATGCACATAATCCTCCTCTTGCAGTCTTGTTAAGTTTGAGAATACGAACATTGTAGATGACTGTGGCTTAAAACAGTATTGAAGAAGTCAGAGGCCAGTTCCTGGTGGAATTAAATTCCATCCAAATCTCATACGAAAAGAATATGGGTTTCTGCTCTTTGTTGCTTATTAGCCAGATGACACCAACTTTAGCCTCAAAATCAGTAGTCCATGATTTCAAAGCCTTATATAATATTTCCATTCACATAAAGCAAACAAAATATTCAGACTTACTTCCAAAAATTCCATGCCCACTTCCCCTATCCCACATGAATACAGTCACAATTTCCACCTCTGGAAATCTACCACATCACTATATGCTTCTTATGAAGCATTACTTCCTATGGTTTAAACACACAAAGTTTTTATAAACAAAAAATTGAGAATGCATTTACACTCTTCTCAACATGTAAGGAATTGCAAACTTATGATAAAAAAAATATTGAGAATTATTAACTCAAGAAATTGTGAAAAGGATTTTATACTCAGTAACCAAAAAGAGTTAAAAAGCCTTAGTGTTTCTCCCTCCTCTCCAAACCATGAAAATTGTGTTTTCTGTATACCTAGATGCCTCCAATCACCTTCCCAAAATTTTATATCCAAAGGGGTAATCTGTGACTACCTTTATTTTAATAGCATTCCGAAAGGCTGGCCTTGCAGCTGTTAGGAGACAATACAGCAGACAGAAAATTTGGTCTTTTAAGCGAGGAGAACGCATTAATGTAATACAAAAGTACCACTCAAACTGCAATTAGAAACACCTAAGAAATCTTAGACCAATTAATTGTATGATTCACACTACACAGCCAACCTTGAACTGCCATTACTTTATAGAAATCAGTTTGGCCTAAAAAGTTCACAGATCTCTCAATCTCAGATCATATTTTCTAATGAAGACAAGCTGTCTTCAGTTCAAGTTTACATATCACTTGTTAGGCATCCACCATGTCCTTCCTGAAGTGCATCAGAATGATAAATTTCTGCTTTTGCAGTTTCCTGGGGTCTTCCATTACTTTTTATTGGACATGTAGTTTTTCAGTATAAATACACAAATGAACACAATAATAAAAAAAAATAAACAAAACAAACAGCTTTTCTGGGCAACCTACCCTTCCTCATCCCCCTTTAGAGCAAAATATAAACACGTACCTCACTTTTGCTTATCTATGTATCATTAAAACATAGCACCTTGAGAATAAAAACGTTCTATATTACCATGAGTGTTTGGAAAAATCAGGCATCACGTGCTTGTTCCAGCCACAGGCTGCAAAGGCAGGTGCAGCTGGTCCAGGTTTTAACAGCAATGCAGCAGAACCTGGAGTACTGTGACTGGAATATTTTTCACGGCAAGTTGATTGAGACCCCGTGGGCTACAGTCACATAAGAGATCCAAAACTGCAGGCACCTGGGTGTACTCTTATCAGCTGGTGTAACATGATGCACGTCAAAGAAAAGAAAAACGCTACATGACCAATCTGCCCTACACCCACATTAGTTCACTCTTAATATATGCAGAGGCAGGCAAACATCTCTGCCTTCCAGTTCCTCAGCAGCTATGAAAACAGACGGATCTGCAATGCACTCTCTAAAGCAAACCGCAATTTCACAACCCTAAAAACCTATAACAGGGGAAAGCAAAAAGATACTGTGGTTTTCTAGCCTAGGCTCAAGTTCCCACCTCTCTTAAAAGGCAGATTTATAGATGATGGCAATAAAACAAGTCTTGGTAAATTGCTCCTATTAACACTGATCTTTCCAGAAAGCAAATGCAGCGCATATGGCTGCACTGGCCACGACTGTGATTTAGGCAATCACTGTATTAGGCTGCTTTGCCGGAAAGAAAAGATCAAGATGCCTTCTCTTTCCTGAAACCAGTACGTGATGGTGGCAGATGTCACCTCCTGCCCAGCCCAGGGATGGAGAGCAGAACAAGCAGCTCGCTGCACCCTACACAGAGGATGAGGACAGGCCCCGCTGGGTTCCCTTCTGCAAACCGGAACGCGGCCAGAGAGCCCGGCAGCACCTCCTGCAGGAGAGGGCTTGACTCCCCGTACTGCTGTGACCGTGACCACTCCACTGGCGACTGCAAAGCCTCCGCATCCCCTACATTTCTCCTTTCCCTTTTTATCACAGACAAGATGAGGTCAGGAAAAATAAAATAAAATTCAAAACCGACAAACCAGTGAACCAGGGTCGGTATGGTTCCGTGCAGCGTGACCCCACGCATACTCCACCTACACTAAATGGCACAGATAGCCACCAGCGCAGGCACGCCATTCCTCGCCGGGGGCTAGCACAGCGGCACGCGTACGCGCTGGCGCGGCCGCCCGCAGCGGGGCAAGTGCCGAGCCGCCCCCGCCGCAGGCCCATGCAGGCGTACACGCAGCGCCGCCGCCCGCCGCAGCCCCCCGCTGCCGAGAGGCGCCGCAAGGGCGGGAGCACAGCTGAGAGCTGCGAGCTGCCCGGCGTCCCCCTTCCCTAGGGCCGGCACCCACCCGCGGGCCCGCCAGCCTCCTGGCCACCCAAAGGCGCCGGCTCCGGGCCTCTCCGCACCTGATGCGGGTCCGCGCCGCCTCTTCAGAACGCAGGGCAGCTCTGGCGGGGGTGGCAGTGCAGCGCAGGGCGGAAAGCCCGGCAGCTAGACGCTCCCCTCTCAGCCACCATCTTCCTCCTGCCGCCGCCAGCACCGCCCGGCTCGGCCCCTCCTGCCGCACAGCACCGCCCTGCTCGCGTCAGCGCGCCCGCCCCGCGCCGCACTCCCAGCCCCGCAGGCTGTCGAGGGCCGGGATGAGGATCGGCGGGGATAGGAGCGCTGAGGTCGCAGCCCCGCCGAAGCAGGGGATCCCTGAGCTGCCCTACCAGGCTGTGAGGCGGCCTTAGGGGGAGCCAGAGCGCTGCGGCAGAGGGAGAGCGGAGGAGGCCGAGCAGCCAGGTCCACCACTCTTCAGGCGATGCAGGAGTGGACCCCGATAAAGCGCTCAGCGCTCCCTGGCACGGCGACTTGAATGGGTCGTACGGAGCAAGAATCTTTGCCTCTCGCCTTCCTCTTACGGCCATGAATGGCCAGAGGAGAAAGGAGCAGGCTCCCACGGCAAGGCGTAAAGGTGGATGTACCCAGGCAATGCCACTTCCAGCCCGCCTTAGGCATTTGCCATAGCTGCGCCGAACCTACAAAGTGTGTGAGCAACCTTTTGAGGCTACATTCCCTGCTATAATTTTCTTAACCTATGTCTCTTTTCCTGAAATAGGGCACATGGTCACGTGGGGTCTGTGTTGTGTGCTTCTCGAAGGAGTTGTTCCACGTACTTCACTGCCTCAGTGATTCCACATGTAAGGACAAAATCCTAAATTCCTCAAGATAGTGTCCTGTATTTCATGGTATTTAATTAAATATGAGGGTAGTAAGATACTGGAACAGGTTGCCTAGGGAGGTTGTGGCTGCTCCCTCCCTGAAGGTGTTCAAGGCCAGGTTGGATGACTCCTTGAGGGACCTGTTCTAGTGGGAGGTGTCCCTGCCTATGGTGGGGGGTTGGAACTAGATGATCTTTGAGGTCTCTTCCAAACTTACCCTTCTATGATTCCATAATTCTATAAATTTGCCCTGCTTTATGGGGAAATTTGAACAGATGACCTCTAGAGGTCCCTCCTGACCTACTTTATTCTGTTACATGCATACGTTAAAAGATTAATGATAACAGTCTTCACAACTGCTAAATTATAAGAAAGTTCCATATCTGAAATGCATTTTTCTTCCAGAGCTCCACTTTACTTCATTTGTTTTACAAGTCATCATGGCAGATCTTCTAGTGCACAAGCCGTCTATCAACTGTTCATGCAACAGTATTAATATACTGTGTTAGCACTGACATTCAGGCTCATACATCTTTTCAATCTGATTATCATTATTCAGTTTGTGGGGTTCTTTTCGTTCTGTTGGTTTGGTTGTTTTGTTTTGCTTTGTTTTGGTTTTTTCCTGTCTTTCAATGTTTGCAATTAAGATGCTAGAAATTGTGGTCTGGTCCTTTCTCAATTAAAACTTTGTATTTTTGCAACAATTCTGTGCTAGCTCTTTTTGAAAAAAGTAGAAACAATTTTGAGATTTGTAACATGAAATTCACCTCCTGGACTGTAGTGGAGGGGTAATCAATTAATGTGATACTATATTTTCAAATATTAATATTGTTTATTAATATTCAATATTCAGAACTCTCACCACCCTTATCACTAATTTTAATAATAATCGGTTCTTCGCATCAGTCATGGAAATTTTATACAGGTAATAACAGGATCTAGAAATAACTAGCAATAGTATATAACATTAATTGAACTCAGTTGAACTGGAAGAAAAGGTTCCTGGGGTCATTATACCNAAGGCATACACAAGCTGAGCATGTGTACCTTGTTTACCACAGGATGCAAATAACTCTGGGCAAGTCAGAGTCCTCAGACTCAGTGGCTCCAGGTTCTTTGTCCTCTTTCCTGTGGTTGCTTCTCCCCATAGCAGAAAGAGGGAGAGCAGAAAAATATGTGTGGGCAAGCCAGGACATGTATAAGCCTATTTTGGCCTGCTGAGGCCTACCACGACATGAACTGATGTAAACTGCTTTTTTTAATAACTGACCAGTTCACATTTAAATATAATCAATAAAAACTGACTGAAAAACAAGTATCAAAAACTCCAAGACTAACCTGTAATATTTACAAATTGAAGTAATGATGTGGGTGAATCTATACAATCTGATGGACAGTAAATCATAAGCTTGTGGGGGTAACTGAGCCATTTTAAGAATAAATTAAAGCATATTAAAACAGCGAAGAAAGAAGGAAACACTTTTTTTTTTTTAAACTAACTTTTATTAAAAATTATACTTGGTTTCATTGATTTATGATACTATCACTTTACATTGAAAATAATATGCTTCGCTGACCATTAATGCATAGCAAGATGCAGTTATTTGTAAACTGTTTGCATTTCAGCTGCTACAGTGTAACTAATGACACCAAAAGCGAACCATGTTTGCAAGCAAAATTGACAGCGTCAGAGACCTTTCCAAATGAAGGCTGCTGTGAAAGCATTATGTGCAGAAATCAATTTCACTAGTAGTTTTGGAAGCAAACTGTGGTAGGTAGGAATTTAAAGTTAACCTATTATAAGTTTTTTTTCTATATGCAATATGTTCACACAAAAATATCAATACTAAGCATGAATATTGTGGTTAAAATATGGCATATCACAAAAATGACATGGATTCCTTGTTGCAGTTACAACACTGCAGACTTAGATTAATGAATAGGAGGCATAATAATTACTAAGTGTTTTCCATCTACTACTTTTTGTAGAATTTAGAAACTGAAATCACAAAATGTATATATACATGCATATATATATATATACACACTGGTATTATTGGAAAATGTAGGAATACAAAGATCAGGCTGTAATAAGAAACATTTCCATACAGACTACATTTATCCCCTTTAGGTGCACAAAAAATGACCTACGGTAGCTAAGCGCCAGATCAGAGAGCTGTGTCCCAAATGCTTCCTCCACAGGATTCTTGTTTGACACTGCATTAACCAAGTTGCATTTTGTTAAATATAAGCACACTGCATGTTCCTTGGGTTTGGGGTACCTGGTAAGTGCTCTGGTGGGCTGAGGAATGCAGAGCGCTACTACTGAAAAAGAATTTTGTGCTGAACATCAGAAGGGCTGCGCAGAATGTGAATGTATATAATTAAGTGCACAAAGGCCTCAGGTTTTTCAAAGCAAAAAAATTAATGATTATATTTCTCAGCTTTAGTTTTTAGCTTTATGGTGTTAATAACCTATGCTTAAAGCACAGGCAGTATTGCTCTATTTCACAGGAAAGCTGAGAAAAATACAAAACATGGATTCAAGCACTAATATCTAGTTTCATTGTCCTTAAATAACATATCAAATTCTACATATCAATATCAAAATACCATTCATTCCAATATGAAGTAGACTCCCTGAGGATAGAGGTGACAGCTATAGAAATGCTGACTATCAAGGTACAAATTATGTAAGGATCAACACCTGTAAGACCAAAGGGCTCTGTTTCCTTTCACTCTCTTCATTAATAATCTGCTTTAGTATAATTACCCTTTCACGTTATGCAACATGACTTAAACTCTTCAGAAGTCACAACAGCCAGCTGCTAAATGCAAAAGCACAGATGAAGTCCTGTACTTCTACAGAATCACAGAAACACAAACAGCAATAATAAATCACTCCTGTTCCACCACATGACACCATATATTACATTCAACTGCCATATGTTATATTCAAACACTGCTACCCTCTCTGCATCAGTGGGGACATACTCCTTATTCTTCCTGTTGAACCTCTGTCATCAAAGAAAAAGGCAGAAAACACATTCACTGGATGCAAACATAAGAGAGAGAGAGAAAAGGAAGCATGACAATATCTTGTAGAGTAGGTACCACCATACAAGGAGGTGTAAAGAGGGCTCGGATTCGCTGACGTAGCTAGAGTCCCAGAAATGTTCAACATAAAAGTAGCTTTCATCCTTCACAATGATGATCTTGAGTCTAATCAATCAACACACAGGTCTGTTGGCCTGTTCCCTATGGTGGCAAAGGAGGTTTCTCATGCTGTGCGATTCCTCTCCTCCAGGACAATGAGCCCATCTTACAATCAGTGTCACAAAGACCTAAAGAATTCAGTAGGCATCTCTTCCTTTTCCCTCAGGCTTAAGGAATAATATGTTTTATATTTCTGTTTCCCTTAAGGAAATCTCTGATTAGAGACCCATGAAGATACATACTTTTCCTTCTCTCCTCAAGTCTGGAGTCATCAATAGGTTAATTAGAGTGCTACTTTCTGCTAGCTCCCATAGGTGATCTGACAGTTCACCTACTTGCTGGCAAGTTTGCAGTGATTAGCACTGTTACATGAGAGCGAGCAAAGAACTGACATTTTCCAAGTTAATTTCCAGTTTCTAAACATGTCTCTGTTTCACTCTATCGTATACTAGTAAGTTGGCACCACTGTTTTTAACCAGGTGGCATCCTTAATGCAAGCATATTCTCTTTCTCACAGAATATTTGGGCTGTTATAATTGAAAACTTACTGCTGACTGAGAGAACCTAAAGTCTTGTAAGATAGAAAGGGAACTGATCTATTTATGTTCCATGTTGTTCCCTTTCCATATCATTTCTAGTCTGTAGGAAACTACTTCTCACCTCTACTACCTACTTTCCTCTCTGATTCCTTAATTAGAGCGGTAGTTGCAGTTTTCCCTGTAACATGGTGCAATCACAGATGAAGCAGCTGGAAGCATACTTTAATTCTGTACTAATTCATGTCAAGCACTGCTAAACTGAATAGCCTGCATTTTCTGGTACTGTAGAAACAAATGTGTCTATGCCTTTTTAAAGGTTTTTAAAAACCTTTTACATTACCAGCCAAACTAAAAGGTTTCAGAAAGTAAAGATCAGATAAACTCACTGAAGAAAAGATTTCAACTTCCCTGAAAAAGGCGTATTTGTGCAAGGGGATGTAAAAGGAGACAGCCTCTACTTCCTTATCTGGTCAAAGCCATTTTTGATACTTCAGGGGATAGCGAGCAAAAGGGGAAGCCATAAACAAGACCACATAAGACACGAACCCAACAGACTAACTAACAGAAACAAAGGCAAGAAACAAACTCATCAGTCATATTAATTGACAGGTTATTACAAAACCAGAGGCAAATCAGACATTTGAAACTGATGAGAAAAATCTGAACATTTGTGATGCCTGAGGTCAGTGGAGCTGTGTGGACTGGTGAAGAAATGTGCAGTAGTGAGGATGGGAAGCAACAAAGCAGCAGTGTACAGCAAGTGGTACAAAAGGGGTCAATCACCTGCAAAAGGGGCCAGACAGTACATTATAAATAGAGCAGTTATGCATGGAGGAAGCTTCCTATTACCCTTTGCCTCAGAAAAAGCCATACTGCCTTTCAGTACTGAGGCAGCTTCAACAAGGAAAGAAATTATGGTCCATGAATTATCAATAGCTACCAAACTTCCATGGCTCCACTGCTTTGTTTGTAGCTCTGCAAAATCTCCTTGCCTACAAAGTCATCTACTATACAGCCAAACATACATACATGGATATACTAACTGAAGTGACACTAAAGAACTGGAATGCCTTACAGTTACACTTTGCTTCATGCCTATACATGTTTAAAGATGTATGCTCTTAGCTCTAGGGTGCATAATGATAATAAACGGCTGGACTAATCTTTCTCTTCCTGCCTTCTATTTGATTTGATAATCACTGATTGCCATGAAAACCACAAAGTGCACCTTCAATGACATCACTTTCTTCACTCAGAGATGCCAGGCAGATTAGTATGTCTGTTTAAACAAGCAAGCATGTATAGAGAAAGAAAGCAAGACCTTTGAAACTCCATGGGTTCTGCAGCTAAAAATTTGTTAAGATACCTTGCCTTTCGAGCTGTAATGCCATCAGGAAATGTTACTTTGGTGAAAGAAATAGATAATACAGGACACGCCACAGTTGTGAATACACACAAGAGAAAGGGAAAAAGCGCTGTTCCATAGTAAACCAGAAACCTTCCTTGCAACTTCAAATGTTGAAATACAGCTGCCCTCAAAAGGCAAAGGAGTTCTAAAGTTCTTCATATGATTATTAGTAGTTATGGAATGTTGTATTTATTTGAACTGGAAAACAGTGGAAGATTTCAAGTTTTATATCAGAGAACAAATAAATATTAAAAAGGGCAAGCAGAAGAGACTGATCATGCTGATATCACATTCTTACGGTTTTTTTCCTATGTCTTTTTAGCCCATTACTTTGCATGTGTGATGAACAAGATACTGGGGTGACAAGACAATCCAAGAAAGATCAGTAAACTTGAGAACTATCTGAGCTATGATTCCAGTCATGCTTTGTAAAACAGCTAAAATACACAACTGTCTAAGCTTATTAGAATTTTTACATATGCTGTTACACTGAATTATCCTAATGTAGCCATTGTTTAGATTTTAAAAAGCCCAATCACATAGTGTTAAAAAGGCAATCTTACTTTATATTAATATTTATTTATTTGATAATTATTTTTTTTACCTTCCATGAGTATTTAAGTAAGAGTCTGAAACGAAAACTCTTTAGAGAGCTATTGCTTGCCTGAAACAGAAGGCTAGAAGCAGATTTACTGCAGCCTTAATTCAAGCCTATGAAAGATAACATGCAAGTAATTTTTGGCAAATGAGGAACCATTTTTGATAACTGAAAACACAAAACTGCATATAAACTAGAGTACTATTTGAAGAGCTTAACTGCAGTGCTAAATCTTCAGTACTGCGGATCTAGGTGTTAATGCACGTGTACTTCAATAATCAGAAAGGTTACAAAATCAATGACCTTACCTCGAGCAATTTTTCATCCAGTTCATATTAGGGGGTCACCTGATGATTCTTCTTGAGGTAGTCTCATAAAATTTATACTCCCAAGCTTATGGTTTAAAGCCCATGAAGTACCATGCTTATATACTATATCTATCTTTAATATGAATCAAATCAAGGGCTTGTTTTTGTTTTTTAAAATGTAATAGGGCAGTTACCTGCTTTTAAGACCTGTAAAAAAACAGCACAGAAATTGCAGACCCTGGGAGGACTGGTGTAAGCTATTCTTGTTGATTACAGATTTTTTTTAAAAAGGCAGGTACGTCACTGAACACCCTGCTGAAGCTTCAGGAGGGTAAAGAAACATGACTATTATTTACCTGTCCAAGTTCTGCAACTCTAGGCAGTACAGACAGCAGTTTATAGCCAGTGAGAAACTACTTCTATGGAAGAACTGCTGTCTATCTCCATCCTTTCATAGACCAAGCTTGAACAAAGTAATAGAAATGCATTTGAAAAGGTCCTAACTGGTCATGCTTAAGTAGACCAAATAGACATCTTGTCCTGCCATCACCTAAATTCACAAGAGAACATGCAGTTCCTATTTAAAGAAGCTTATAGCTGAAAAGAGATTAGCAGTAACTAGAAAAGGTATCTGTTGGTAAGCAAAGAAACTGGAGTACAGGGTAATATGTTGTCACATAAAACAGAGGGCTTTTTTAGGAGATGAAAGGTTTATTTAAAAACTGCCAACATTTAACAAAAACAATTTTACACTATTTCCCATTTTCTACAGAAATACAATAACTTACAGCTGTGCTTAATTCATTCTGTCACTAATACATATAAAAAGAAGTCTTCTAATAAATAACAGGAAAAAAATAAATAATCTATTTATGAACCACCACCACTAAAGTTGTATCTGTAAATTTTGGAAGACATCTGCATAGAAGGGTTAAAATTGAAAGGGTGTTGGTGTTTTGTTTTTTTCTCTTTTTTTCCCATTTTGTTTTGTTATTTTGTAGCACTAGGTATGCAAAAAACTAATTCACATGCGGTACAAAGTATTTGCTATAAAGAAGGTAAAACTCAGTGTGGACAACTGGAAAGTAGTGCTGCAATGCCCTCCTACATTTCTAACAAGACATCAGAAAACTTGTTTTATATGGTGGAGATTCAACTTCCCCTCAGAGCAAAACTAGACTTATAATCAAGAAAATCTATAAGTGACTAGGTTCCACCAAAAATTAATTAGAAGTGTGAAGAAAATTAGCTAGTACTAGATAACAAATAACAGCACAACATCTCAAATTAAGTAGATGCACTTCAAAATTAGCTGTTACCTAGTTTTAAGTGTTGGTGAGATAACAGGGTGACAAATGCGCAGTTTATTGTTGCACCATAAACATACAGAGCACGTCTGGAGAACAGCAAGACTTAAGCCAGTCACTGTTAAGAGTTCCTCCCTTCGACATTGCATGTGTTATTTCATGGCATGTAAAAGCATACCATTCATCCCTAAATATCTTGCATAAGACTCAGGCATTAACTTAAAAGCTATTGATACACAATTCTTCCCAAACTAACTGTGACCCTGTTTTGCAACACAGGTGTATTTCATGAAACTTCTCTACTGCAAGAGGCAGAAAAAGTGAGGGAAGGGGTAAGTAGTGGGAGGAAGATTGTGGAAAAAATAGAAAAAAAAGAGAGGGGAAAAAAGTTTCCCAAGCTACTTATACACTGTCATACCCCCATTTCTCTCGTAGCTGCCCTTTTAAACCTGTAATATTCCACAACCATAACAGTTTCTCCACAACCACAGTGCTAATGAGTATATACTAACTCATCTGGCTTTTCTCCTTAAAGCTGTAAATATGACCAATTGTGAAAGACAAAGAAACTGCTTACAATCCACGACACTAGATATGTCAAAGCTGCTATGCAGTGACTGATCATACTTTCTGCAGCATGGCCTAATCCTGTGTCAGTGCAGTCAGTGGGAATTTGCAAATTATTTCCATATGAGGATCCTGGAGCGTTTAGCACTTGCTCATACTAAGCTTCCTGTTCTATTGAGTCCCTAAATGAAGTAAACCAATATCAACTCCAGGTGTCCTTACACGTTCTTGCATGAGAAGCACATGTCCTTACCTTTTTAAGCTTTGCCTTTAAGATAATCAGTATTTTCATTAATACCCTGTGATTTTATGTGTTCATTTTAGAACATTTTGAATTAGTCACACTGTCTGGGAGAAGAGAGAAAAGGTGCTAGCATTTTCACATAAAATGGAATCCTTTAAGGAAAGCTCTCAAATCCAACAATTCAAAGTCAGAAGACATTCAAAATTACAATGAACTTTGAAAAATATTTCTAATGTGATTAATTTTCATAAATAAATAAAAATATCAAGAATAGAGTATCAAAGAGATTACTTCTTGTTTGTCTTCTAACACCAGTTTCAGTACCTTGTTTCTGTATGCAATACTTTTCTCAGTCTCTTGTGAATGCTAAAGCCCTTCATCTGAAACATACCTGTCCCTTCCTGGAGGACTCCTGAAAGGCATACTCCAAGCAGGACACTGGCTGAGAACTTTCAGTTCTACTGGCTTGCAAGACCTTCCACAGTCTGAAATATCCCCTACAAGCACTTGGAAAAAAAACATCTAATAATTTGGTTTGTGTATGCAGACATTTTCCCAAGTATCATGAAGCAGACTGAGCCAGAGAGGGAGCAAGAGACCTTGCTGCTTTGAATAAAACCCCTGATCTAGCAATGACACTGCTAGATTCAGATTTAGTGCAGGTCTTCCACAAAAGAGTTCTAGAGTCCTAGTCCCAGCCACCTGTGGGAGATTTTTCCCTTTTTCTCAGTACATACCATAAATACAGTTCTGCCATCCACCTATCTATTTACTCACACATACATGCACACTTATTGGGGGAGAATAAATATAGATAATTCATGCACATCTCTACTGATGACAAAGAGAAC
>WBNM01005929.1:2054-15064 GCA_013399055.1 Ramphastos sulfuratus | reverse complement strand
AATTAATTCATCCTACAACAAAGTAAGAACAACAATATAATGCTTTACATTCACTGTTCTGTAGAACACTAGTCATAAACCCTGGAAAGTAATCTGGTAAAACTGTCATCTCATCAGTTTACTATTTCTGCTATCAAAATTGCTATTTATCTAATTTATCTGCATTGGAAATCTACATAGAACTTGCAATAGTCACAGCTTTGTGTCTAATTTTTCAGTGAACAAATACTGAAAAATACTATGTTTAAAATCAAATACAAGTCCCCCTAGCATGATAGCTGTGAGCATTAACTATATATCATGTATGTTGATTTTGCCCTATACATAGAATAGTACTCTAATGGACATGACAGTGCTACAACATCAGTTTTTAATGGTTCACTTTAACACTGTAGTGCTGTCACTACCTTGGATCTTTATGCTACTTAAAAACAAAACAAAACAAAACACATTAAGACATCCACTATGTGAAATTAAAGATGATGCTCCCAAGCACACTTTTCAAGATTACTACACAGTTTTATGTGTAGCCACTTGAAAAACTGGGACAACTGGAAAACTGGGAATGAACACATGAGATATAAATACACTGTGCCTTGTAAAAGGAGTTCTGGCACCTTGCCTTTCCAATAACAGATAACACTCTGTTAGAAAACACACTGATCTACTTGTTCTATGCAGCCAGTCAGGATGGCTTACTTGTACTAATGATGTATCAATTTCATAACTTAATTCACAATAAACATACAGGAATACCTTGTCCAAGAAAAGCTGTTTCACCATGATTATATTCTGTTCAGAAAGCGTCTCATGAAGAAAATACACACCTCACTATGGGTTTTCCCCACCTCCATCTATACAGCAGGGTTAACAGCAGGTTTCAGGTGGTGCAGATAAAGATGCTTAATAAATAAGACTTCAGTTCTACTCTTCAGAACAGTTGCACTGTACATAAACATCTGCTAGCTATTAACAATCAAAAACCTTTTTTCAATTCTAGTATGAAAATTGCTAACTATTTAAAAAGCCAAAACCGGAAACATCTAAGATACACAGAGCATCAACACAGAAACTATAAAAATCTTCCCCATCACTACAAAGTACATCTTTGTGAGATTCCTACTGAACAGTACTAGCGAACTCAGAGAGGAGTTCATGGGCCTCCTGCAAGCCTGCAACAGCAATTTAACAACAATACGACATAGATGAGATGGTAAGGTCTAGTGTGAATCATTAGGTACAGTATTAGCTTGTGAGTAAATACAAAACACTATGCTAGACAAAAAAACCAAACCAAGCCAGTAATGATATATGGTGGGTGGTTTGTGCCTGTTTGGTTGGGGTTTTTTGGTGCCTGTTGCTTTTTGACTGTTTGGGGTTTTGTTGGGTTTTTCTCTGTGTGTTATTTGTTGTATATTGCAGCTCGTTGTTCTTCGGGTTTTTTGTTGTTTTGTTTGTTTTTAATCAGTAATTATAAACTGTAAAAACATATCCTAATCCACTCAATAGACTGTGTCCTGAGAAATAGCATTACACATTACGTGAAAGCCATCAGAAAGTATTGGGTCTGTAATTCAGAAACAAGCGGTCTACAAGGAATTTCTTGGAAGCACTCATATCATCCATTTGTTGGCAACATATCGCTTCTTCAGAGGAAAAGTTTCCCCAACTTTTAATTAGAGTTCTTGGGTATTTTTTGTTTCTCCTTCAAACTCTCCTGGGGAAACCAGGTGGCTTCACAGATAAAGTTCTTGTTTTTCAGCTCTGAAAGAGAATGTAGGCCTAGCATGAGGTTCTGAAAAAATAATGAACCTGATGAACTCCACATAAGGACATCAATCAGAGCAATTTTGGGGAGGTAGTCACAGTTATCTAAACATGAAATGAGGCCACCTCTATAATGCTTTGCTACATTCTTTGCTGGTTGGAAGAACAAGAAGGTTGGTTGGGAAAGCAATATACCTCTGTGCACAAGGGATAAAATAAAAGGAAAATTGTCTTAAACAGGGACACCAAACTTCTTTTGAAACTAATTTGAATGTTAAATGTATTTGAGAATAGGTGAATTGTTCTCCTTCATATCTGATGTTATTAAAACCACAAGTTCTAATTATAAAGACCTCATCACCAAAGAACACAAGACAAACATGCATTTGACTCACACCTACATTTCAGTTCAATGTTTCTTTTTCCAAAACTGCTCTCTAAGACAAAACTCAGGACATTTGTTTTTTTGGTTTTGTTTTTTTTCCCCCTTCACATTCTAAATGCAATGCATACTAAATGCATACTGAATGTAAAAAGTCCTAAGGAGCATTCTTGCCTCACAGAAGGCAAAATAACCTTGCCCAAATTCAATCACCAAGTCCCTGAAGATTTACCACTGAATTTATTCCTGGTAGTTACATTTTCTTCATGTATCATTCTGAAAACCTATGGTTGTTTAGTCTGGCTATGCAGACGAGTCCCTCCAAAGCCCTTTGTTTCCACTTATAAATGTTATATAGTACTGGTTTTAAAATTCATTAATTACCTACTTAGGAAAAATCTCACTCTTGTCCAAAAAGACTAGTTAAATGTTCTAACTGACACAAAACTGGAAATGCCAGAAATTTTGATTGCAAAACGGAAACTTTCTCACTACAAAAACCACTTAGCTTCTGTGTTTCAAGACAAGTTCTATAGAAGGTAATTAATTGAGCAGGGCGGAAAATCACTTTTCTATTTACATGACAGAAGGATTTGATTGCATAAAGAATATGTAAAAAGTCAATTAAACAGTAATATTCAGGCATGATTAGATTAACAAATGTTAAACAGAGAAGCTATGGCAATGAACCCCAATGAGGTCATACAAGCTTCTTATTTTAGCTATCTTTAGTGCTGCATACATCACTCCGGTGATTAACACAAAAGATAAACCAAATGCCAATGATATAATGAAGTACTTAGCAGCATAGAACTCAGCCCCTTTAAAATGTGATTCCATCTGATTTCCACAGTTGCAAATCACATCTCTTCCCAAAACCTTTTGTGTCCAGCACAAGTGAATTTTTACAAAGACTAACGCAATGAGCGAAAAGAATATGCCTCAGTTCAAATGAGATGCTACAGCAGAAGGTAAAATCAGTAAAGATGCTGAACTTTATGTGAAGACATTTACAGATGTGCAACATTTGATTCTATATTTGAAGGAACTTCAGAGTGAGAGTCTAGTTTTCTGCAGCTTCTGGGAGGCATTTTCTCTGCAAGAATGTTTAGCGACTATCTTGTAATTCTCTGTCCTCTGAAACACAAAGCAACTAAAATACTTTTACTCCAAGTTGCTGTGCAACTTTTATGCATATTAACTACCAGTGGCTAGAAGTCACTTTTCCTTTTTTTTCCCAAGCATTGTCTATATGGAACTCTGAAGTAATCCTGAATGATTAGACAGGCATGTTCCAAAGATCATAGGTCCCAAATACCACACAGTTGTGAGTTTAATGCAATTTTTAGAATCACTTCATGTAAGAGGCTCCAGGACACTGACAACAAAGTAATTTAGTCAAGTATTTTTTTCTTTCATATAATTTGTATTGTTACCATTAAAAAAAATAAAGCTCAATATTGACAGTTTATTGTTTGTACCTTTTCCAAAGGGGAAGATATGACTTCTTTTGTTTTCACTTTTCTTGGTTAGCTTTCTTGGTTAATAGTTGAATCCAGCCTGCAAGCATTCTAAACACAACTACGCTCACTGAATTACAAAAACAAAAGTTAAACATAAGGCTGATCAGGTATAGACTTTTAAAACTCTCACCTGATATTGTATTACAGCAATCAGTGTTTTGTAAAAGCAATCAAAATATCAGAACCCTCTCTAATCAACACTCTCAGAACATTTTACTACTATGAAAATAGAACACAACTCTTGTTTAGTTACCCAGGACCAAATCCTGTCTTCCTGCAAGCAGGCACAATTTGTGCCAACATGAGTGGGAACTGCATACATGTACGTGAGGTCAGTTTTTAGATCTTGAGTATTCATGAGGAACAGATTGTCAAAAACCAATAGGACAGCACTGCCACAACGTATGTCTAAGAAAGACAGCTAAAACTCTAGATTATAGTCTGGAGAAAATATATGATGGATTTCAAGTGAGGTTCTAATACACATCTTTTCCTCTAAAAATCTCAATCATTCTAGCGCAAGAGGACATCTTTTCCCTTGCAGAGGTCAAGAAATATTTCTCATCATGCTCCCATTTCCCAGTCTGTTCTTGTCATTAATATTTTTATTATGAACAGTTAATTTTTGTCAAGGTAAACAGAACACACAGCTACATCATTGTCAAAGCAATCTAGGACCAAGATTCTGATCCTCAATACACTGCTACTGACTTCATACTTTCCAGGTTTACGGTCATTAAAAGGTTACTCTTACTCAAGCTGACCCAGGCTACTACACATGCATTAATGTATGTTTCATACTCAAAAACATCAGGTGCTGTGGGATGGGTAGAAGTTCTTCCTCAAATGAAGTTCTTGAATTCAGACTCCAGTTTGTACCTGAACCTACCCATGTTGTCAATGCTCTCAGAAACAACATTGTGTGATAAAACTATCCTCTGAAGCCACACCCACACCTCCTTTACACAGTGACTACATTCTGCAACTAAAACTATCAATCAAGACAGCATCTCAGAGCACCTCAAAAGAAACAGCTGAAAACAGATGGTTAATATTCAAGCACCACCTCCTCCAAGCTTAAGATTGGTGCATCCCCAAGAATAAGTAATCAAGCAAGGAAGGGAAGGGACCTGCATGGATGAGTAAAGAGCTTCTGGAAAAACACAAATGAAAGAAGAAAGTTCACAGTATGTGGAAAAAGGGACTAGCCACTTGGGAAGAATATAGGAACATTGCCAGAGGGATGCTACAATGAAGTCTAAGGCTGTCTTGGAATTAGATCTGGCAAAGGTTGTAAAAAACATAACAAGAAGGGCTTCTTCAAGTACCTTAAAAGGAAAAGGAACCCACTGCTGAGGTGGGTGTCCTGGTGACAGAAGATAGAGAGAAGGCAGTTACTGAATGCCTTCTTTGCTTCAGTCTCCACTGCTAAGGCTGGCCCTCAGTCCCTGGAGATAAGAAAGTCTAACAAAATGAAGACTCTCCCTTAAGTCAAGGAGGACTGGTTTAGAGATCATCTACACAAGCTGGACACCCACAAATCCATGGGCCTTTGATGTACTGGAGGAGCTGGCTAATGTTATTGCTAAGCCACTCTCTATCATGTTTGAAAGGTCATGGACAACAGCAGAAGTGCCTGAGGACTGAAAGAAAGCCAATGTCTCTCTGGTCTTCTAAAAGGCCAGGAAAACTACAGGCCAGTCAGCTACACCTCCAATCCTGAAAAGGTGATGGAACAGCTCATTCTCAAGGTCATCTCTAAGCATGTGGAGGAAAATATTATCAGGAATAGTAAGCATGAATTCACAAAGTGAAAATTATACTTGTCCAATCTGTTCACCTTCTATGATGGCATTACCAGTTTGTAGATGAAGGGAGAACAGGGCTGCTGTCTACCTCTACTTTGGCAAGACTTTTGTCACCATCTCCCATTACATCCTTATAGGTAACCTCAGGAAGTGTGGGTTAGGTGAGTGGACAGTGAGGTGGATCGAGAACTGGCTGAATGACAGAGCTAAGGGTTGTGATGAACAGTACTGGATCTAGTTGGAGGCCTGTGGCTAGTTGTGTTCCCCAAACGTTAATACTGGGTCCAGTCTTGTCCAATATCTTCATCAGTGACCTGGATGAAGGGACAGTATGTCCTCTTGGCAAGTTTGCTGATGACACAAAACTGGGAGGAGTGGCTGACAGAAGGCTGTGCTGCTATTTAGCAAGAGCTGAACAGGCTGCAGGGCTGAGTAGAGGTGAACCTCAGGAAGTCTGACTTGGGCAAGTGTAGAGTCCTGCGTCTGGGGAGGAATAACCCCATACATCACTACTGCTGCTGGTAAACAGCTCTGCAGGTCACTTCTCCCCCTCTGCCCTTGGGAGTATTGTGTCCAGTTGTTCTGGGCTCTGCATTTCAGAAAATTCATTTCTGCATTTCTGCATTGCAGGGAACTACTGGAGAGAGTCCAACAAAGGGCCACAATGATTAGGGGATGGACTATCTCTCATATGAGGAGAGACTTAAGGATCTTTATCCTGGAAGAAGAGAAGACATGGGATCTTTGTCCTGGAAAAAGAGAAGACTGAGAGGGGATCTTATCAATGCATGTAAATATCTAAAGGGTGGAAGTCAGGAGGATGGGGCTGGGCTCTTTTCAGTGGTGCCCGATGATAGGAAAAAGGGCAGCAGGTACAAGTGTGAACACAGGAGGTTTCACTTGAACTAAGGAGAAACTTCTTTTAGGGTGATGAAGCACTGGAACAGGCTGCCCAGAGAGGTTGTGAAGCCTCCTCTGGAGACCTTCCAAACTTGCCTGGACACATTCCTGTGCAACCCAATCTAGGTTTACATGTATTAGCAGTGAGATTGGACCTCCAGACATTCTTTCCAACCCCTGCCATTCTCTGATTCTAGCATGGCCCTAGCTATAACAGAGGCAGGTGTGGATGCCCAGTAAGACAAAGCTTTGCCATGGAGATGCTAAGCCTAGCTCAGTCTTATCTAGGTACTGTAAACAGAAGAGAGTACATCTAGAAATGTCTCTGTTAGGTATTCTGTGGCTGAAATGAGTTACAAACATACTCTTTAAGACCAGAGGCGGTCTATTTTCATTCTGAAATGCAGGAGTAATCCTCATCCATTACATTATTTAGAACTGTTGCTATTCCACATTTCAAGTGCTTTTTTTCCTTCCAAAAGATACATTTTGAGCAGGCTGTTTTTTTCCTCCCTCATTGTTGCTCTCTGTTTAACAGAAACAGCAGTTTTAAACTTAAAGTCAGGAGGCACTTCAGGCAGTAGAAATATACAGCAGTTTTGGCAAAGACTCTAGCTTGAACATCTAAATCCCCTCAGTGAATAGTCCTGTTAGAAACAGAGGCAACATTGCCATTGTACAAACTCATACAGTTGTGCAATGTTTCTCCCCTGGGTCTTTGGACCAGCACAACTCCATTAGTGTAAAAAATCCCTTATATAGATAAGTTCTAAGAATGTGGCAAAATAAGCTATTCACACTTAATTTCACTGAAATAGAAACGTGTTTCGAATTCCCTTAAAATTTACAGTTATGTAAACAGAGCTATACATGGCTGGAGAAGTGTTCTTAAGCAAGAGTTAAAAGAAAAAAAACCACTGAAGCTCTGTAAAACAAGTGAAGAGATAGCTCCCTCCTACTGTCTTTTTGTTATTGATGTTGTTTGTTTGTTTGTATTGTATAGTCTCAGTCACCAGTCACAAAAATTACTTTTTGCTTCAACATCTACTGGACTTGCATGGTCTTGGTTAAGCACAAGTTATCAATGTGTGATTTAGCAGTAGTGTACATAATACATTCAAAGATGCTATCAAGTATCATTAATTCTGGACCACTGAGGGAAAAAAAAACAACAACAAACCAAGTAGGAAATGAAGGTGAAATAGTCTGTTCTAAGAAAAGCATTTCCAACTATAGCCTTAACTGTAGGTGTGAGTGTGAACATGTGTTTGAACTACTTTCTGTCACATTTTCCTGCATCTCCTTTTTCAGGGCTTCTACTTCATTGACTTTCCTTGCAAACTTCTATGACAACTAATAAAAAAATCCCCAGTTACCATAGTAAGAGGCATGGCTCTGATATTGTTACTGTAGCTTTGAGAAAGAAACACCGCAGTCTGGTATTGCTAATACAAAAGTAATAGCACTCACTGAATATAGTTGGAATTCAATGAAGAACATTAGCAAAATTCCACTACAGTAAAGAGGAACAACCTGGAATTAGTTTTAGCTGATACTCATATATACTTCTATTCCATTCCATAAACTCCATTTCAAAACATTTCAGACTTTTTTTTTTAAAGCTAAATGATTCAGAGTCCACCTTATTGCAGAAGTTAGAAAGTAAGAAAAAGGCATGGTAAGAAGCTGACAGAGACTTCTTAAAAAAATTAAAGAACAAACTGCATTTACTTAATAAAAAGGTATGTCAGTTTTTTCGTAAAGTGATAGACTTCTACTCTGAATATGAACTTTAGGACTGACCATTGAAGACTGAGAGACACATGGTTAGCTAACATTTGCAACCAAGACATGCATCTGTGTCTGAAAAGAGAATATTGCACTAAGAATAACCTTGAAGGCTTTAAATGCTTCCTCACTGATCTAAAAAAGTAACTAACCATTTCCTATAAGCAGTGGCAAACCTGACTTGGTCCACATCCCTACAAGTTGATAATACATTATCAATGAACTTGTATTCCAATTCTAGACCAAGAGAGTCCTGCATAGGAGCACGCTTCAGGCGTTTTTTTTCTTGGGTATAACCTTGTTTGGCGCTGGATTCATTCAAACCATCAACATCCATAGCTTGTGCCATGTGGCTTGTTGCAGGACTGTGGTGGGAATTACTCAGAGTTTCATCACCGCTATCCACAGATGGTGCCATCGTGCTCAGAAGAGGAAGCTTGTTGCTTAAGCGGTGCTGAAGGTAGAATACATGCCTTCTTCAGAAGAAAAGGAAAGAAGAGGAAAAAAAAAGTTATGCACTGAAAAGAATTCTGCTGTTGCTGCTGAACTGCTTCAGTTAATTTTTCATCTCATCAGATTCCCCCATAAACAAATCGGCTGTCACTGCTTACACTTTATAAAAACAGGCTCTATGTCACTTAGGGAAATCTGCTGTTGCCTAGTCAGGCACATATACCCAGCTGGAAAAGCAGAAGTTTTCTGCAGCTGATCCATATTTCATCAATCTTTCACTCACCTTTCGCCCTTTAAACATTTTAAGTGTGAGGAGGATGGTAACAGTATCTTGTGCCTCCTGCACAAACTATAGGGATAAGTGGAGCTCAGATCAACAAGATATTTAAGCTCAATTAAATTTTCCATTCAATAGTTCTGATGATACTCTTGAACATTTTCCAAAGGCTTAATTAACTTAGCTTAGTTATCTTTTATTGAGAAGTACTCTTTAAAATCAGAACAACTCATCTTGAAACATGAGACAAAAACCAATCCACAAATCAGAAAGACACTCTTTTGACCAAGTCCTCTTACCTATGACTCCACAAGGTTTCATGTCCTGGGTAACTATCAATCAGTTCAGTGCACAGCTCCAACTCTTTTTCTAAATGGTAGGAGAGATCCATGCTCTGCTCCTCTGTGCAGGCAGCTTCTGCTCCTGCACTCCCCTCCTCCTTTTGCTCATTTACCATTTGATTTTGAACCAGTGCATTATTGTCAGTCACCGTTCTGCCTATCAAGGACTTGAGTAAGAACTGTCGGTAATGAAATCCACTATGGTCTGAGACATGCATGGATACCCAATACTTAGTGGATGAAAGTTCATCGAGGAGAACCTGAAAGAAAAAAAGCTGTACCAGTTATCAAATAGTAAAAAGCAGGAATTGACCACTACTGTTTCTGTATTAAGGTCATCTCTCCTGGGGATTTCAGCCACTATGGGAATGGTTGAACACACACTCAAGGAAAATTAAATAACAACCATGCTTTTTCCACTGTGTGCTGACAAGCAACCTGGAATCCTTGCACAAAAGAAATTATACCTCTTCCAAATTCTGTAAAAGTAAGAGTCTCAGAAATCTTCACACACACTTGAGATGTTGGAACAGGTTGCCCAGACAGGTGGGAGATGCCATCCCTGTGTAGATGTGGTGTTTCAGGATATGGTTTAGTGGTCTTGGAAGTTAGGTTACAGTTGGATTTCATGATCTTAAAGGTGTTTTCCAACCTTAATGATTCTATGACTAAGGGGGGAAAAAACCTCCAAACCACCTAAGATGAGTAATTAAGTCGCTTAAAATAAAGATTGTTTCTAGGAGGTAGAGGGTACACTACATAGATATAATTAGAAGTATTTTAAGTTTTGGCTAGTGTGTTATGGGTGTCAGAGAGGAAAAAATGTCAACCACTAACATTATGTTCCCAGTCCTAGAGCCTGTGGAATACAAAACTATGTGTCCATAATTAAGCTGCTAGATTTGGTAATTGTTGAACTTCCAGAAAGGGAATTCACAATAACTGTGGTAAATACCTACATTGGCCACTGGCACCTACACATTTTCTCTTAATTCTGAATGGTTTTAAACTTTTAAAATTTATTTTTAGGAAGATGGAAGAGTTTCGCTACTGGGCAAATCTTCTTTTACTTTGTTAGAACTAATGAACCTCCTCCCTCATATCAATCCTTCTCTGGGGTTTAAACTCTCCACAGTGATCAAAACTACAATCCAAGATTCAGCATACAGAAGCACAAGGTTAGCAAACCAAAAGAAAGAAAGAAAAACCCCAAATCCCCCAAACTAAACCTTCAAATCCTCCAAGGCAGGTCAACAGTTTAATAAATGACCAACTGATCTTCAGAAGTTCTATTTCAGCAACAGTACAACACACACGTTATGCTTCTGGGCTTACATTTCCTTGCATGCTACAGTAAGAATATCTCAAACTACAGGGAAAGTTTGTAGCAATAGCAGAAACGTGGCCCCCAATAATACAGGATACTCAAAATTCAGACAAGCTTGGAAGAACTAAATGGCTGTTAGAATCACACTGGCTATTCTACCTGCTAATTTTTACAGTACAGTCCCAGTCATACATCTCAGTTAAATTTCTTGGTGCTCAAGAAACTAGTTAAAAACACTACTATCCCTTCTCTGAAATTCCTGCTGTTTTTACTTAATCCTTCAATATTCTGAAAACGCAAACTAATTAAGGTTATCAAAACTAGACATTTATCATTTTATATGTAGTACTTATGACTGGACTTGATGATGTGAAAGGTCTTCTCCAATCTAGGCAATTCTGTGATTACATTATCAAAATACACATCATGTATTACCTGTATCTGTTAGGAATTTCAAGATTAGAGCTAGAATAATTACTTTCAAGTGCCCATTCTTTATCTCTTTATTTCACACAGTCCCATCTGTGCTTTTGCCACAATTTCATTGAGACCAAGTACCAATAAACGGGACTTTGTACATGCACAAGAAACATCTTTCTGCTGAGCAGAGCCTGCCTGTGCTGACAAAAAAAAGGACTACTTGTTGCAGTATTTTGCCTGTTTTTTAAAACATTCTTAGCTGCCTGTGCTAACTTGATATGATACGCTCAGTCCAAGCCATCAGATCTGCTTGGCAAGCCAGTATTTTTTTAGATTTTTTTTTTTTTTTTAGACAAGGGAATTGAATATTTGCTGTTGTATTATACCTTGACAGTCAGCTTTCCCAAATGCTGTATAACCCAGATGCGATGGGACCAGGCATTGTAGTTGCTTGGATATCTCTCAGCAGCTTCAGAGCAGACATTCATTTCCTCTTGTACTAGTCGGTGAATTCTCTCCACAGGTACTGCTCCCAAGTTTCCTTTAGTCAGAAGACTAGGCAAGGAGTTTTCCTGAATCAGTTGCTGCAGCACCCATCGTCTGCTTAAACAAGGTACAGTGTGAATGGTGAGAGAACAATTTTAAGAGACAAAAATGTTATCGTTTATATAAATATATAAAACCCTGCTGGTACTTTAATTATCTAAACTACAGTAATTAGGCAATAAGCAGTAAATATAGACATCTGAACTACTCCCATAATGAAAGCTATGACTTTATGATCACAGTCCAAAATAATTTTAGCTCTAGCTGCATTTGTTTGTTCATTCACTCTAAGTGGTCACGGCTACTGACAGCATACTAAAAGAAAACAGAAGGAAACAACAAAATAAATGAAAAAAAAAATTGCCAGAACTGTCTGCATAAGCTTTCTAATGAGCTCGTCTGTCAGGTAACTGTATAGCACTAAAATAAAGTATCCAAAATGAGACAGAATTAGTGATACAGTATTAAGGAAAAAAAAAAAAACAAAAAAAAACCAAAAGACCTCTGAGAGTATTTTTCACGTTTGACAGTACTGTGCACAGCAAAACAAATTAGTTTCTGTATATCACCAGCAGAAAAAGGCACAAGAGGGTTATGGTTCTACAAGTTCTAAGTATAACCAAAACAAATGTTTATGTTGTTGAATTATACATATTCAATCTGGAGTGGCTAAGATAAGTGAAGATTCCTACACAACTTTTTAATTTTACAAAAGGGCCCTATAAAAAGATATCGTAGATGTGTCAACTTGCACATAACAGCATGCACCAACAGAATTGCAGTGGGTGGATGTGGAATGCTGTAGAAATCTGGACATTCTCAAGTCTGTGACACAGTGTTTTTTCTGCTTTGTACTGGCTCACATTGGTTCCAAAATCAATTTTAGAATGTTATTATTCCTGGGTTAAAGAAATCAATAGATACAAAAAGAATACATTGAATTTCTTTTTTAAATTACTATTTTGCAATTTATATATACACAATTGCATAGACATAAATAAAAATATGACTGATAAAAAAGAAGTTTATAATTCATCTACTTTTTCTCTAATCTCGAAATATTTACAATATTCTTGTTCATTGGTATTTTTTATTAACAGTGTCTTTGTCTCCTAGTTATTTTTAAAAAATAACACACAGCTAAGCGAACCACACTCTCTAACTTTTGTGCAATTTTATTTTATGCAATGCAGCAACTCTGAAAACTTAATTTTTGCTTCTTAAAAATGTCCTTGATCTAAACATCACCATCGAGTATTTCTTCAGTCTGCAGATTTGCAAGAAATGTGAAATTCTAAAAAAGCAAAATGACTAGAGACTCATTTCTTTAACAAAACATTATTACTTCACATTATTACTTCATCAACATGAAAACCATTAAAAAAACCATGAAAACCATAAAAACACAAATTATTTTGATGTTAAAATTTCATTTGGATTCAATTTCTTAAAACGAAATAAGGAATTCAGATACCTTT
>WBNM01005927.1:28664-42004 GCA_013399055.1 Ramphastos sulfuratus | reverse complement strand
TCCCTGCCTATGACAGGGGGTTGTAACTGGATGAGCCTTGAGATCCCTTCCAACCTCACCATTCTATGATTCTTTGATTCTATATATATAAAATATCTAACTATATTATATATATATTATATATATATATATATATAATGGGATAATTAGGATACATTCCACCTTTAGCTTTCATCCAATGGCATCCCTACCATATCACAATTAATAATCAACTGTTCTGTGAGCTGGAGTTAATTGACCTGACAGTTGGGAAAAGAAATGGGCAGACTGCTTCACTAGCAAACTGAGCATGTATTACGTGGAATTTTTTCCCAGGATAATGTATATAGAATTCTTTCGTCAGAAATTTTTATATAATTTTAAAACAATACTAGATTTCAATCAGAAAGCAAGAAGCTGATAAGCAAATATAAGTACTGGGTTTGTGTAAAATATGTTTGTCATCAAGTACATATGTCATTCCAGATCTTTTTGCTAAGGCAAAACTACATTTCAAATAAAAAGAAATTTCTTGGTTTTATAGTTCAGATGTTCTAAAGGAAGGGCAGGGATATGTTGAAATGAAGAATTTTTAAAGCACTCTGGCTGGCAGTGAGATGAGCTTCCTCATCTGAGCTGAAGAGAAAGCAGGGGAAAAAAGGGTATTGAATTTTATTTAGATAATGGGACTTGTAGTGGAGATTTGCCTGAGCCATAATGTGCTTTTTCCACATGAGACTTCTTTCAGGATGAAAAAGCTCAAGGCAGGAAAAAGCAGTGGGAGATGAAGATCTATACATGTCATTAGAGGTTGACAAAGGCTAGGTGTTATTCTCCTTTATGAGAGCATAAATGTGGAATGATAGCTCTAAACCCAGGAATTCCTTCTGATTCACAACTGAACACCAGAGAATATTTTACCTTCAAAACCTGAATTTTTCTTTTTTGCTCAAATACGTAATCATTAAGTCTGAGGATAATTAATATTTTTTCTTTTAACTTCATTTTGGTTTCATTGTATTTTCTGTCTCAAGTGAATAACTCAGTATGTCAGGTCTGATTTATAAGGATGATCAGGTTTCCTTTTGTCCCTGAGGAAAAATATTATTAAACTACCCACTTGAGGAACTGAAATGTATTAAAACATCTAACACGTATGACATTTTGGTAACAAAATTAATCCTGTAAGACACTCGATCACTATGTTGCAGTTGAAAAAATGTGTATTTATTTGATGATTGAAACTAAGTTAGCACATCAGGTTGGCTACTTCACTTTTCCTTAGTCTCGCTCTTACTCATCAATGATTGACATGGGTTGATGGACTCTGAAAGCAAATCGGCCACAGAAATCTACATGCTTTGAGGCAGTTGATATCAATAGATAAAAAGCATAACATGCTTGACCCAAAAGGCATGCTGATAGCTACTGGTGGAAACAAAGGCTTCATACTGAGTCAGATAAAAACAAAAGAGACAAACCCAGAAACAGTATGAGATGAAGTAGGTAATGAGAATTTTAAGATGATCTCTGTGTGACAGAGATCATAATACCAAAATTTTAGGTTGTGTTTTTGTGCTAGTTTGAGGCTGATTGGAATATTTTAATAGAGAAAATTATATTACAGGCTGTGAAAGGGNTATATATATAAATTAGCCCAGAATCATGCGCTGTCTAATTTAGCTCTTTATTTTATTTTTACTCTGTAAGCTTTGAAGAGTGTCTCAGAGTGAGAAAGACTATACAGTTAAGTGGTTTGTTTTATGAATGTTTAAAATGTTAGCATTCAATTAATTTTAACTGTATGGATTTATTTCTGTTATGTGTAAATGTGGCTATCAGAAACTGTTCTTAGATAACCAAAAATGCTTTCACATTTACAAAGCAAGTGAACAAATCTAGTTGAAGCAAGAGATAACACTAGCAGCAAAGTAAGAATTATTGAGCTATAGAAAGCACTACCAAAAAATGGGCAAAAAAGAAGAAAGAAAAGGGAAAAAAAATTAAAAAAAAGCACAGACTCGAGGAATTTTTGACAAACTTTTTTTTTTTTTGAAAGAAAGCCTTGACTCCAGAGACAAAAAATAATGCATTATTAAACCTTTATATTCTGGTACCATCTAGAGGCCAAATGGCACAGCATCCCATTTGCTAGAAGCTGTACAAACAGATCAGACAGATATTCTCTCTTCAGCCCGAGGAATGGGCATGACAAACTCACAGCTACTGAATTTTTGTGTTATTTGTTCTCTGTGGAATGTTTTCTGTTTGTCTTCTTTCTTTACAAAACAGTTGGATCGTCTTTCTGCAAACCCTGGATGCGTGGTACTTCCAGTCTGCCAACAGCTGTGTCATGTACAAGTACAGAAGGTAGAACTTGCCTCTTTGCTGCAAGACCTTCAACAGTTGCACCCACAAAAATGCTAAAATACAGTAAGTGTCAGGAATGAATTATGATGCCCATGGTGCATTCTTTCTAAGACTTCCAAAGGAAGGCCAAAATAACACATATAACAACCACAATTTCTCTTACTTTTCAGTTACAGGCATTTGTAAATGATGTCTAAGAAAGTACATGTGTATATTTAGTTAGTTAGTCGTTGTAGTTACTGTTACTCTGATACTAAGTTACTATGAATGAGCCAGTAAAAGAAGATTTGAGCTTCTGCTCCAATAAAGAAGCATTAAAATGGAAGCATTAAAATGGCAGGTTTGAATGCAATCCAAGACTAAACCAGTGACCTATGTATAAGCCAGCCCAAACACTTGAAGTCATCAAGACAGGATTACTTGAGTTAGGTATCCAGGGCAAATGGACATAGTTGTCTGGAGCAGAGCACTGCATTCATCAAGCTATGCTGCTTCCAAGCACTCAAGGACAACTTTGTTTCCACACTGGTCCACTAGTTAAGAGGATGCTCCTAATACAGTTCTGCTTCTTATTTGTATCTGGGAACAGGTCAGTAAGGGTCTGATTCCATATCCAATGATTTCTAAGAGTGTTCTACTGATTTGTGGGATTTGAACTGAGCTTTCTAATGGTAAGCTTCACTTTACATTTGGGCTTTGAGACTTTAGACCTTCTGTTAAAGCTTATTTTACTGATAAAATTCATGGAGTAAAATACACAGTGATAACAGATGTGACCACATTTCAGTAAAGATGCCTTGAGTAACCTGTACTAGTGGTAGGTGTCCCTGCCTATGGCAGGGGGTTGGAACTAGATGATCCTTGAGGTCCCTTCCAACCTTACCATTCTATGATTCTATGTAACATATGTTGGCTACAACATGCACTGTGATCATAAAGATCACATAAAATAGCTATGTTAATTTTCCATATATTTGACACACATAAAGGATTGTCTTTTTTTTTTTTTTTTAAGGATTTTTAAGCTTTCTTCCATAAATCACAGGAGGATCACAGAAGCTAAAAAATAAATAAATTAGTAAATCTGCTGCTATAAAGTAGATGGCCTTCTATCCTTCACACTCTAGTATTACACTGGAATTAACTGAAAAAAATTGGATTATTTGATGATCCTTTCAACTTTTAAACATTTATTTTAAATTTTACTCATTAGGAGATATGTAAAAAGAATGTCTACCTCATTCAACTCTCTCTAGGCATAACTGAAAGTAGCAGTCCATTTCCAAAGGTATATCACAATATTCCTTTTAACTTAATAGGAGTCAGATAAGATGCTAGATGCTGTCAAATGTTTTGATTTTACTTGAATCTGTAAAGGGAAACATCTGTGGGGTTTGGTGGAGTTTGGCTCTTTTCTAAAATTACTTTTTCTTTTAAAAGAATGATTTAATTTAGAATATTTTTGAAGAAATTTAAGGTAGGCCAAGGTTTACCTGGAACATTATGCACTACTTTAATAGTAGAGTATTTGGTCCTATGTTTTGCAAATCAGGAAAAAGAGCAACTCAGTTTTGTTTAGTATGTTATATTTGCCTACACTGAGGCACCATTCTCCCTTTTCACAAAACTACATCAGGATGTTCAGACACTTCCTAACAGAATTAGTGCTGCAAAGCCACTGCATGCTCCAGAGTCAATGTCTATGTGGTATTCAGCAAGTTTTAGCAGTACATAAGGCTTATGATATATTTAGATGTCCCTTTTAAGCCTGTTAACTGTTTTAATCTGTCATTTTAAAACCATGGTCAGTGCTTTATGGTTATTTATTTTTTCTTCTGTAGAAAGATTTACGTCCTTTAAGATGCCTCAGGAATTTACCAGGAGAGACAGACATTTTAATCCAGTGGTTTCCGTGTGCCCAAAATTTGCAAATATGAAAGACAACCTTCCCACTCTTCACAAGCTAATCCCAACAGTAGAGCAGAAGGCAGATCACGAGGGTCACACCTTTAGCAACGGGAGACAGCAGAGGAAAATCGCACTCATTTGGTATCAGTTGTAACACAGCCAACTGATTCCTGTCCTGGAAGTCAGTAGAGCATTGCTAGATAATAAATAGGCTGCCAAAACATTTTTATTATTTTTAATGAAATTATAGGGGGCATAAATAAAACAAATATGTATGTAGGGTGGGTAAGAGGAAGCCCTGGAACACCCTTAACTCCAGGCAGCTATGACAATCAGTGGACAGTAAACTACAAGCCCCTGGGGATACCCACAAAGCATTTTAGGGTATGCTCCATTACAGCTGTTTGGCATTTTTCTCTATATGGGTTGGGGTTTTTTGGTTTTGTGGGGTTTTTTGGTGGGGGGTGGGTGAGGTTTTTTTGGTGTTTTTTTAGTGGCTGATTTTTTTTTATTTTATTTTTTTTTTCATTTGTTCATGTGTATGATCTGCAAAGTGCTTGCATTTATCTAATTGTGATGTTATGGTCTGGAGAAGCAGATAGATAAAGCATGCTTTTAATAGTTGATCTGGGACAATAATTTAAAAAGAACAGAAGTGTCCCAATATATTTTTATGTATTTGTGATATTTCTGATGAATCATCACACAGATGCACTGGTTACCATCCTTGTTTATCTCACCTCAACAATATATGTATGTCATGCTTAAGCAGACAAAATAAGATGCATTTTAAAACTATTAGATCTATATATATAAAATTCTCACCTTCCCTTACATATATTTATATCTGTCTATAGACATGTAGACATAGAGATAGACACATTTCTTTTTTCTCTAATAGTCAATTCAGTTACATCTTTGGCTTCTTTCCAAATGAACAAAACTTGAGAAAGCAAACACTGCCTGCAAATCCATTTGTGTGCATCTATGAACTCTCACAGAGATCTTCTCCTTACAGTATCTCTCACACTATGGTAAAGAAAATTCGATAAAGTGGCAAATGTCAGAAAGATTGTCATTCTCTGTATGTTCCAGAAAAATAGACAGGTGGAGAAAGGTAAGAGGTTCTACCTCTACCTTTAGTGAAAGAAAGGCTCACTCCCAGGCTTACTTTTGTATTTTTGTTCTTTTGAACCCACAAGTGCATGACCTTGAATCCACAGGAAACCACTCCTCACATATTTTGGTACTTCTTCAATTATTTCTTTTCAAATAAAGTATCATAACCTAATGAGAGACAATAATTTTCTCTCAAGCTATAATGTTACTGAATTTAATATTTTTCTTCTTTCCTAAGATTATGTTGTATATATTGAACACATTTCAACTCTGACATCTGTATACAGTACTTTAAAAGGACTTAAAAGTAATATAGAAAAGCAAATACATGTATTTGTTGATCTCAGATGATGATCCCATAACAGCTGGCCTGAAAAAAGACATTTCTTAGTGAGCAACACTGTTACAGCAGTAATGTCTGAGGTGACATCCTTTTTAAATGAAAATAAAAGAATGGGTAAAAAGAAAAAAAGTTATCAAGCTGATTGATATACTTTTACTTCTGCCATGCGTAGTTGATGAACAGAAACAGTGATGATGTTCATACTGACTAGAATATTCAATTCTTCACCTCTGTTCCATTAAAATACACTAGTATCTGTGTTTTCTTAATGTGGCTCACTACTTTTTATCTGATCCAGTTTCTTCCTCAAACTAATAACTGATATTGAGTATACCTTTAGTAGCATTACTATGACTGTAGTGTTAATCCCCTCTTCTGACTTGTCTGCAAATAATATTACTCTGATAAATTCCAGGTCTTACTAAAACTAAAAAAAAAAACAAAACAACCCCACAATAATATCTATTATTATTTTAATGGTAAATATATTTTCAGTATATCTCATATACTTTTATGCTGTCAGCACAGCTTTATGTGAAACCACCACCTGTTCACTATGCATCAACGTTAAAACATCTGTGTCTGAGTGCTCATGCTTTTCACATACAATTGAAAAAAAAAATAGTTCTGAAATTGCGGTGTTGGAGTTCAACATGAACTTCTCAAGCTCTAAGGCTATTCTTAAAGTGTGCTTCCACTTTAAATTAGTAGACCAATGTCGTAGTAGCCCTGAGCAGGCCAAAATAGGCTTATATATGTCCTAGCTTGCCCAGACATGTTTTTCTGCTCTCCCTTCCTTTGTTTTGGGGAGAAGCAACTGCAGGAAAGAGGACAAAGATCCTGGAGCTACTGAGTCTGAGAACTGTGGCCTGTCCGCTCTTGTTTGCATCCTGCGGTAAAAAAGGTACACAGGCTCAGCTTGCGTATGCTTTGTGCAAGGCTGTGTTCTCCCTTAAAAAGGGTAAAGCAAGCCTATGGCTTCACCTAATATGGTCAGTCTTGGCTAACTGCCATTCTGATTGGCTATTCTGTGTTCAAAGGCCCATTAGTCTCAGGCTGTATTGATAAAAGGAGATGAACAGGTGACACAATGTGCTCTGTCCTTGTACCTGTGCTTGCTACTGCCCCATTGCATCCTGAACTGCCTGGAAACTGCCTGCATCAAGTTTACCAGGAGCAGGCTCTAAATACCTCCATGTGATTGGCCTGCATAGCCAGCATGACATTGTAACAAGACTGCACATGGCAAGACATCCTGCCTACACCTGAAAGTCTCTTGCCACGTCAGAAAGTCCTGGAGATACACACATCATCCAGAGGTGATCAGGACCAGGTCAGAGGCTGTCTGCCTCCTTTCCCCGGCACTCTGAAGCCTGGGAAGAATCAGAAGTCTCAGTGGATGTCAAGACAGTAACAGAATTCCCTGAAAGTGTTTGGGTACTGTCTGAAGCTGTAGTCAGCCCTGTCAGTTGGGAGATATTTTGTGAGTAAATATTTAAAGCCTCTTGTAATTCACCATTGCCTTCTGCCAGAAGCAGAAAGGAGCTCCTTGAGTCCATCTAGTGGGCAAGCGGAGTATTGACCCCAAGTGGTACACTAACCGCAGGAACCTTCTCTTCCAGTTCAATCGAGTTCAATTAATGTTATATATTATCACTAGTTATTGCTAAATCCTATGTTATTACTCTGTGAGATTTTTGAATATTGAATATTAATAAGCAATATTAAAATTTTGAAAAATATCATCTTGCATTAATTAACAACCCCTCCATTAAAACCAGATATGTGGATTATAAAATCAGCATAGTTTCATTGACTCCCAGTGTTTCTGTAAATAATAATCTCTTTGATTCAACAGTTTCTACACAACAAAGTAAAAAGTTCAGAATTTCAGACTGTCTTATTTGCTTTAGAAAAAAAAAAAGGATTTCTGGGACTCTTACTTAGCCAAATTTTTATCTCAGGGTGACTGCTGATGATCACAATCATCCCAGCTGTCACAGATGTTGTGCTAGGAAAACTATTGACCGTCAGTGGGTAGTAAACATTTTCTGTCCTCACATTATTACTGCTGCCATTAAATTAGCCTCTTAGGTCCTATATTTGTGTAACTAGTTCTGTCCCCCATAGTCTGGAGTCGTTAGTCCATTCCTCAATAATGGACTACATAATGCTTTCTTAATTAACCCAGTGGATTTTGTTGACCTAAATAACATTTAAATGAGAGCTTGTAGCTGTAATATCTTGATATAGATTTCCACTGCAAGTTCTTGAATGGAATGCACGATTTCAGGGAGAAATCCTAAAAAGCCAAAAGACACTTTTGAGATAATTACAATGTTGTTTGTCATTTCAAAACAGAAGGCCTGAACAAATCAAGGAAACATTCCTCTTTTAAATGCCACCCTTACTTAGCTGCAAGTCATTTGAGCTTCTACTAATCCAAATGAATTTAAGAGGAATACAGAATTTATCAAAATATGAATACATGTATTACATACCCAAAACCATCACTTTGCAAAAACTTATCAGAATCAGCTATTTAACTTACAATTCATAACCTTTAATTGGTCAGTACTTGCTGTTTCTTCAATCAGAAATTAATTAATAGGATATTTTATTTTCATGCCCTTGAATAATTTGTCTCCAGCACTTCTTTTTGCATGTATCTTCAGATTCAGTCTCAGCTATTTGCTCAAAGAATGAAGCACTCCTTTATTAAGCACGTCAAGTGTGCTCAGCATTAGATAAGTCTCTGCCAGCATGAATTTATTTCTACGTACTACTTTCATTTCAACAAAATAATCTGTAGTTCTCTGGCTTTGAATCTGTTACTTTTTCATGTCTGTTTTGACACTTTTCTGTGTCCTGAGCTATCCTTGCTTTCATCAGCAGACATGGTCTTCTGCAGGCTGAGGCTTGGTGGGAATCTATCCTTCTGGATCATTTTTGTAGATGAAAGTCTAGACCATAGATCACAGAAGAAGTATTGACCCACTTTGCAGAGACAAGGTTATAATCATTATAGATATCTTAGACATTTTATTTACTTGTAATTTTATTTGTATTTCTTTTTTCACCTACAAAGTAGTCTAGCTTCAATGAATCATTCAACATTTCTCACTGAGAACTGCCAAGAGGCTAATGCAGCCCATAACATCAGAAATTCCAGAAGTAACTGATCAGTTATGAATATTTTGGATGTCAGGCACACAGCTAATAACTCTGTATGACTTTATCTGTAGGGACAGTTAACTTCTGTCTAAATGACATTAATTTCTCTGCTTTAGTGGTTCTCTGACAACGCTTCCCCATATGCTTTGTCCAGTGCACCATGATCCTTCTACATCATGCACAAGTAAATGGTAAAACTACCAGTAACTCAAAACTCAGAAATTAACATCTGTCTGCAGAGATTCCCAAGAGTCAAATCACACAAATGCTCAGCAGTGAACTTGGCTTACTGGGGAAGCATATGGGCTTCTGTCTTCTTTATCTGAATAGGAAGTGTAGTTGAAAATCATTAAAGAATAAAAACGGAATAGAATGTTAATAGATTGAGATATGTCTAAAATATAAGTCAGGGATGACTTTTTAAAGTGCTAATTGAATAGTTAACAAGGAAAGTTAATCTGCTTCCCATTTTGTAAGAGGATTATTACATGCTGATTTCTTTACACATGCATTATGATTCTATGTTGAGCAAAAGAAAGCTTCAGATAGAAGATAATTAATTATGAAGTAGCCATCCTATTTGTAAGTTTGGTTTTTTTTACTGTAATTATCCAGAGATTTTCACTTACTAACTAATTGTTCAATATGTCACATTATTTTTGTTTAAGGAAATCTGTTAATGAGAAACATGAACCAAATGTTTGCTTGAATAAATCAGATACTGCACAAAGTTTTTGGCTTCTATTTATTGGAATAGATTCCTTATAAAGACATATCTTCAAGAATAGACATCTTTGCTTATTCTCTGTCTCTGAAAAGCCACATTTGTATATTTTGAGGAATATGGAAATTATTGCTTTCCTGAGTAAAGAGAAACCAATGGAGAGAAGGTTATACACCTTTAACAGAGCTGTATTATAAGGCAGATAACCAGGGATTTGCTTAAAGGACCAGAAAGAAAATGATGTGCAATCTCTCTTCCCGGTCCCCCCCTCCCCAAGAAGGGCTCCTTACAACTCACCAAGATTTTTAGCTAAACTGTAATTAAGTTTTCTGATTGCTACTCTCAGTTAATAAACAATGTACTCCTTGTGTGTCCTTTTATCACCTTTAGCCTCCAGCTTTTCTCGAAACTGCTGAAAGATTGAGCACCTTGCCACTACTCATTATCTGTCTTATTTATTACACACTAATCTGCAAAGGTATTAGCATTCACATTTTTTCCCATTAAAATGGCAAGTGGTGATGATCAAGGAAAAAGTGTGTGTCTCTTCTCTGTGTGCTCTATCTACAATTTAAAAACCCATGATGAATTCACTCACTGAACACACATGCTGAGCAAGAGATTAATGCTCCCCCTGGATGTGATGGGGGTTCTGTAGAGTCAGAGCTTCTTTTTTATTAGTCTGAGATGTTGTCAAGGAGCCAAAGACTTGTTGTACTACATTTCTCACTGTCCTTGAGAAAATAGATGGATAACTTCTAATAATAATTATGCCCACTCACTGATCTAATGAAGAGAATTAGAGAATGAGGAAACAATAAGTGTGCATAACTGACAACTATTATTCTAATAGTGAGAGATAGAGGCAGGTGAGAGTTATGAACACAGGGGACACTGAATGGTCATTTGTGATAAGGATGGTTGAGAAGACATTGACATTATTTAGTCTCCACCCCTGGCAAGGAGAGCCTGAACAGAAATAAAATTAAGCACAGGATGGATTAGTGAGTGTACTGTAGCAGGCTTTTGATACCTACTTTCTTTTTCTCTGTAGAAAAATTGCACATTTTCCTTTCCATGCCATCAGTATTATAAAAAGTGCTGAATGCTGGTGCAGGAAAGCAGACATTTTCCACTGTTCCATCATTGTCCATGTTGTCACTTCCCAGGACAGCCAAGTGTGTTGTGACTTATGAGAGACAGTGGTTTAGGTTCTAATTTGTATCTTCTGTCCTTTCCTTGCTGCAGGCAGGGTAGTGACTGCAGGATGATGGAGAATGATGATTAAAGAGAAAAATAGAAAGGAGGTAAGTAGATCATAGCAACAAAGAATATACTATTTCACAGAAAAGACCGTAGGTTTTGTGAAAGGAAGGTGAGAGGAGGATAATAAGGGATGACTGTGACAGTCATGACCTAACATTTAGGGATGGGGAATGAAAAATGTATTGGAGACACTTCAGTTGTGAGGATGAAGTCCCCTGATGGGGGAGGAACTGGATGGAGCAATACAAAATAGAAGGACAGGCAAATCTGGACAAGGCCTAGGATGGGAAGGAATAATAAACTGCAGCAGTACAGGCTGGGAGGTGATCTGCTGGAAAGCAGCCCTATGGAAAAGGATCTGTGAATCCTGGTGGACAACAAATTATCCATGGGACAGCAACGTGCCCTTGCGGCCAACGGGATCCTGAGGTGCATTAACAGCAGTGTGTCCAGCAGACTGAGGGACTCCACTCTGCCCTAGTGAGACCTCATCTGTAATATTGCATTCAGTTTTGGGCTCCCAGGTTTAAGAGGGACAGGGATCTACTTGAGAGAGTCCAACAGAGGACTACAAAGATGATTAAGGGGCTGGACCATGTGCTCTGTGAGGAGAGGCTGAGGGACCTGAGACTTTTTGGTCTGGGTTTCTTCCAATCCCTAACATCCTGTGACCCTGTGGAAAGTGGAGACAAAGGATTGCAAAGAGTAGTGAAAGTGAGACACCCTGCATGCAAAGCTGAGAGAAGCTCCTTGTGATGTAGTTAACAGACTTTAAGAGACTACAGCAAGCTGATTGAGAAATGACATTAGAAATATGAGACAAAAGAGTGGGATCAGATAGAAAAACGTAGAGCTCAAAATCAAGCTTGGTGGATGGATATAAGACAAAGATAAACAAACAGTATATATGTACACTATGGACTACTTCCCTCCAGTACCTGGAATCTCAGTCAAGTCTTCCATCAGCACAGGATTATCTTGTATGCAGAGGTGGGGAACCTTGAGGAAAAAATACACAAGGTAGTAATCTAATTACATTTTTCCTCCTAAGACTCATACAAGTGACTTCATGTAAGTTTGCACTGGAATACTGAAGTCTAGTGTTTTCTCTTTATGTACACCTGGGTGGGTGTACTTTCCCAATCATACAAAGTTCCTTCTTCAAGAAAATACAAAGAAAATATTCTGATTGGATTCACATGGGTAGGACTAGAGAAAAAGTATTACACTTCAAAACATCTTATAAAAAAATGCCAGTGATTCTTTCTGTGAAACAGGAAAAACAGGCCAACAACCCACCCAAAGACAAAATTAGAAAAACATAAAAAAAGGAGCACTTGAAATTCCCTGAAAGCTAATACTTGTCTAATCCAGGCTGAATTGGAGACTGCCCATCTCTTCTGTGGATGCTATAAATGCACTGTGCCATCCCATTCTGCTTCGGAAGCAGAAAGCTTACACAGACTGCTGGTGGAGTGAAGTCTCTCCTTCTTTCATCTGCTGTGGTTAGGGTTGCTTGAATCAAATTCAACTACTCAGCCTTTATAGAAGTTGTCTTCATGTTATACCATGTCTTATTTAAAGCATAAATATTTATTTTACTGATGAATCACAGATTGTGCCTATCCTTTGCAGACTACGGAATTAAGAACCAGACTGCAGGCATACTTTTCCCTTAACACTCTACCATCAGCTTCATATTTAAATGCCCACAGGCTCAGATTTGCTTTTTTTTACTAGTAATGGAAATCAAAAGAAAAAAAGACTATGTTAGCATTTTAACCGCATCCAAAGTCATCATTTATAGGCTTCTTACCACTGAAATCCTTCTCTCTTGTGTTTGTTATCCTGTGCTAGCCTATTCTGAAAGTCATTGAGAATAGTTGGAAAATGGTTTGAAAACTGAGACATTAGGCAAGGAGTCATGGGTCACAAAGATGATCAGAGGGCTGGAGCAACTCTGCTATGAGGACAGGATGAGAGAGTTGGGGCTCTGCAGCCTGGAGAAGAGAAGGCTTTGAGAAGACCTTGGAGTGGCCTTCCAATATCTGAAGGGAGCCTACAGGAAGGTTGAGGAGGGACTATTGACAAGGTCTTGTAATGACAGGACAAGGGGCAATGGGTTTAAAATGGCAGAGGGGAGATTTAAACTGGATGTGAGGGAGAAGTTCTTTCCAGTGAGGGTGGTGAGACACTGGCACAGGTTGCCCAGGGAGGTTGTGGCTGCTCCCTCCCTGGATATGTTCAAGGCCAGGTTGGACGAGGCCTTGAGTGACCTGTGCTAGTGGGAGGTGTCCTTGCCTATGGCAGAGGGTTGGAATTAGATGATCCTTGAGGTCCCTTCCAACCTTACCAATCTATGATCCTTTAGATACTGATTTCTGAACAAGACACAATTCTAAACTATTCAAATGCCATTTTAAAACTAAAAAGGTTTCAGGAAATTCTAATAAAATT